>KN884931.1:15127-40336 GCA_000934455.1 Apostichopus parvimensis | reverse complement strand
CCCCCCCCCAAAGAAATGAAAGTTGCTAACTTCCACAGATGGGAATGAGCAATGTACACTATAAAAAGATTGAAATGGTTAAGGGAGAGAAATGTTTCCAAAAACTTACAATAAAACATTTAAAGACTCCATGGGGGATGTGGAAAATGCTTTTATCAAGCAACAATAAGTGACAGTGACTGTTTTCCACACAAAATGAACCGAAATAAGATGGTGGATTTGAAACTTGTTTTGTAGCCTTGACTTTATCGACACAATAAAAGCTATTTGACAATTTAGGTAGACTGGTCTCAAATAACATTCTCAAGAGAGACAGTGAAACAGGGAAAAAATAATCAGAGAATGAATTTGAAAAATGAATAACAAACTTTGACTAAATGTCAGTCAGCAACTGCTTTCTGACAATGGAAGAAACAAAATCCGTAGGAAGTAAATTTTTCTCTTTCATTCAAACTATTTGAGAATTTCTTTCTCTTTTTGAAGAATGTGTTTGTGTTTATCAACACAATAACTTGGAAGGACTGCCAAGCTCGGGGACATGTATTAATTTACTGCAGTATTATCACATTCGGTTGAAAGCGGGAAAAATTTGGTAAAATGAGTTCAAAAGTTCAAAACCGAAAAGTTCTGCCTCCACTGGTATTTGTGTTTTTTGGGTGACAATTAAACATTGGAGTGTGTAACGTAGCACTGGTTTAATGTTCATCAGACTCCGTCCCTCCGGTCTAACCGTCTACCTTTACATTCCAGTTTTCATCCGAACATAACCCAGTCCTTAAAGGTTCATGCACCTGTACCTTATATCAGTCAGGGGAAATGTGGACTTTGCTCCCCCTACCCCTTCCCCCCTGTGCACTCTCTGCAATCGTGACACTACACAGTATGTCACACTGCTATGGAGTAAAGTTCATGCCGATGATGCTGATGAATATATTATTATTAAAATTATTAAACATCTGTCTTCCTTTTTGTGTCAAGTTAGCACTCTCTGTTCCTCCTCTTTCTCATCAGAATCTCTCATGAGAAATGGAATCTTGGCAGTGTTTATGATAACATTTCCAGATTTTCTTGCAGCTCAGCAGAAGAAAAAAATCCTCAACCAAAATTGGCCCACCGAAAAAGAAACAAAACAGCCAAGTTGTGTGACAGGGCTATCAACATTCCCTTGATAGGTATGAGGAGAGTCTATAGAACATTGGCACCATCAAAGATAAATGGATCCTGCCTAAAGCAAGCATACAAGAGTCGTACTTTCACATAGATCTCTCACAAGGAGAGGAAAGGACCAACGTATGTCAATTAACACAAATTTGTTCCTACTTCCATAATTCTTTGTCAAGATATCTTCCAAGATACAAGACACCACCACCACACCTGTTATTATTTCCTACCTTGAAAAAACCAGTTTCTTTTATAATTTAAAATTTTAAAGACTACATCAAATGTCCTTCATGCAAGTAGATCTTCATCAGAGCCTGAAGTCAGGCCCTCAGCATATACATAGCTTCAAATATATTGCTGTCGATTTCTCTCATAATTAGAAGATAAAAACCCTACAATATTTGTCCTTGACACCCTCAGAAACTGTCCATGAGCTGTTAGGATAGCCAGCCTACATTTGAGATGTTATTGGCATGTAGTCTGACAAAAACAACATCTTCTTCTCTTCCATCCTCCCTCCACTCAGATACTAAAGTTACTGAAGGAGGAGACCCCCCTTTGGTAATATACAGGCTCGAGAAAATACAAAAACAGTTTGGGAGAGAAAGTTTAACCTTCAAATTGGGACATCTTAATTATTCTGAGATGACTGGCTCTAAGGGATACAGTGCTACTAGGTCAAGGGCAGGTCATGTGTACAAACATGCTGTGAAACATGGAGGGTTGGCTCTTTGCTGTACTTTAATGGAAAACAGGTCACGGAAACGAATGGAACAACACGATTGACACATGAGTGAGTGTTTACGAAGCATACTGAACTGTACAATGTCTTAAGTACAGTTCTTTTACCCACAAGTTCAACAGCCTTGTAACTTTTATCCTCGGGACAGAACAGCAAGACGGTTCTTTTTTCTTACTTTTGGCATCCAAAGAAATGTTGTACCAAAATATCTCAGCAATTTTTGGACGCCATGTTTGAGGGGTTCCCCCCCTCCTATTTTTTTTTTTCTTGCTGCAAGGAGTAAATTGTTTCACAGCACACTGCTGTCTCCTGGTTAAGTTATACTTAATATATTCCGCATCTTTTTCTGAGCGGTGCTATGCTGTGCAGCCCTGCTAGGACTATTCCATTATTTGCTGATGCATGGGAGATGTGTGTCCGCAAAGTTCCATTTCCGTGCAAGTATGTGGCACCGAATGCTTCCATCACGATAATTAAAAGGATAAATTTCGTTACGAAATTTGCAACACAATGCTAAAATGGTACCATTCCCAACCTTTAATTAAAAGAAAGGTACATATAGCACATGATGACATGCTATGTGAGCTTACTGTTTAAGATTCCACCAAATTCACGAAAAAGGATTGGCAAAAATTAGGCATAAACTTTGGCAGCTCAAATGTGATATGAAACAATATCCTGTCCATGTAAATGACAGCTAATTCTTACCCGAGTCCTGATCTGTTGCCGACACTGTGACCAGTTGAAACCCGATGTCGGCGTCCTCACGCACTTCCACGATGTCAGGCTCGTTCAAGAAGCTTGGCGAATTATCGTTGACATCCAGGACGTTTATGTAGATGACCGAAACGGATGTCAGAGACGGCTGGCCTTGGTCTGTGGACCGGATCTTCAGATAATATAACTGTTTCTAGAACCAAACAAAACATGAAAGGAAAGTTGGAAACCATTCACTGTGCACGATTTGGTTGATACAAATTTGATAGAATCTGTCCACAATAATTGTTAAACTTTTTATAAAATATTCAAGATGTGAACAAGAAATTTATATTCACTTACTGACTTCTTCTTATTGAATAGTCTATTTACCAGTTTACTCTTATTTGGAGATGGGTGGGGGAGTTCGGAGGAAGGTTAGAGAGGGGCGAGGAGGATGGTAAGGGGATATCCTGATCAGTTACCTTATGCTTAATTGGGTGACATTCCGCCAAAAATTCATTATGTGATGGGAATTTCCAAACCTCATGGTAGAGTGAGAGTACAGTTGTTGTAAGGAGACAGAGTGGTAAGGAAGTAATGTCAATTATCCATTTTCCAATTATCCATTTTCCTCTGCAGATTATTTTCCCCAAACATTGAAGGCAGATCCCTCTCAACAACACCCAGCTGACACCCCCCACCCCTCCCCTACCATTCTCTCCTGGCCCATGTACTTAGCTTAGGTGTTACAACAGAAAATACCCAGCATGACACACTACAGTAAGTGTTACAACCGTAGCAAGGCACGAATATGTATGCTTGAAGCAAACAGTTGACATGGCAACTATACCTCTTTTCTTTTATTCCATTTTTACATTTAACCAAATACTGTGATCAGTTGCTGCTGTTAATCATAGCAATACACTAATTAATGTAGACCTGTCAATGGAAACAAGCCTGTAGTGTTCTCCATCAAATTTATTTTCATCGAAAGCGACCGATTCCTACATTATTGCTAAAATTTACTCTAATTTTGAAGAAACCCATGTGGCCTGTAGGGACATACAAGTTACTACCAGTGATACTACTTTCATTGATCACTCACTGGTGATGATTGGGACAACAAAGACCGTCTGCAATATCTGATGAGAGTTACTGAATGTTCTCTCTCGCAGATAAGCAAGATGACTCAGCTTCGATAATAATCTCAGAAAGAATGTCTCAACTTTGGGGATCAAAATACGTATTTAGTACACTGCAGTTATTATTGCTCTGTGGGGATAATGTTTGTGAAAGTACCAAAGAATTCAGTTTCAGAAGAAATTTACTAATTGGACTTTCTTCTTACCAATGATAGGGTGAAAACGTAGCGACTTAACAATGAGACTTGTTTTGTTTTTCTGCTTGAATAATTTTAATGTCACCTGATAAGGTGACATATATAGGACCAGCTTTCAAGTTATAAAACACTTTAGTTAATATCACCATGCTAGTTTAATAATCTAGTCACATTTGGAGGACATTCAGAAATACTCTGCATACAAATTGTTTCTGACAAAATTCAGCCAAGAGTGAATAAAAAGTTTGTGAGAAACGTCTACATTTAGACATGATTAAATTAAGTCCTACGTGCCCGGTAAGAAACCTAGATAATTATTTCTAAATCTGTATACGACGAATACTGTTCTCTCAGCTGGGAGTCCAAGGGTAGACAAACTTATACCAATCAAATCGCATATTTGAGGTTTGTCACGTAGACAAAGGCAGAATTTGGTCATAAAATGTCCTTCATGTATATATACCAAAACTAGGTTACAGAAATGTGAGATTTCACCTCTAGTTCATGGATAGGAAAGCTAAGCCCAAAAGACGTAACCCTAGGTGTCACCTCACTAATAAACAACCTTCTCTACCATTGGGTGTCCCAACCTGGACATCACTTATGAACTCAATTTATACCTCGAGATGACAAAATCTCCTCCAAACAAATGAAGAATTCTCAGACATGTTTTTCTAAAGCTATCCATCAAAGTGTTCAAGTTCATCATACTGTCATTTTATAGGTATTAAAATACAGTGAATTTTTACTTTGTCTATTTTCATATTGTGGAAAAAAAAAAGTTTGGCAATTTTCTTACCACTTCAAAATCCACAGCTTTAACCAACATTAATTCTCCTGTCAATGGATTCAAGTCAAATATTGCCTCTCCTGGTGCCCCTTCTTCCACAATCTGGTATCTCACTTCACCATTAATGCCCTCGTCCAGGTCGGTAGCAAGTACCCTGTCGACTACAGAGGGCGCTATTGTATCCTCTGACAGTGTGAAAGAATACACCACTTCCATAAAGATAGGACTGTTATCATTCACATCCAAGACGCTGATGGCTACCGTTGCAGTAGAGGATAGGCTGCCATCACTGGCCCTCACGGTCAATGTATAACCAGCCTTGGTCTCTCGATCAAGGGCGCCACCTACAGCTATCCTTCCGTCCGTGGGACCGATGACAAACCGATTATCACCACCAGAGATGATGGAGTATGTTATGTCTGTCGAAGTACTGTCAGCGTCAGTAGCCGAAACCGTTAGGACACGCGTGTCCTGGTTAGCGCCCTCTACGACTGAGGTGTTGTACATGACGTTCTGGAATACCGGGGCGTTGTCGTTGACATCGGTTATCGCAATGTTAACCTGAGGAAAAAGAAGACAGCAATAATTAAATAATGCAAAGCTATATAATAAGCAACAAACAGCAACTCCCATACAAACCTCATCTCCTGCTTACTTCAAAAGTATCACAACGTTATGGCATCGGAATCCATAGTTACACCACAGGGTGAAGACACTTTTCTATTCCCCCATCCCTACTCCTTCCCCCCGTCCCTACACCTTCCCCCATCCCTACTCCTTCCACCTACCCACCTTCTTCCTTCCCTATATGTTTTCGTTCTTTTACCTTTGTTTCACAGGTCTCCTAAATTTAAAACGTCTCTCATAATATCAGCTTTTGGAGGAATTCAAACAGGTCTTTTCCAACCATGTACTGATGGAATGAAACAAATTCCCATAGCGACCATAACAGGTTGTTGATATTAACTCCTTAGATTTCATCTTATCAGAACAACTGCTTCAACTTTTCTCACCAAAGGTGATCCAATAAAAGTGCCCTCTATGACCAAAATAAATAATACTACTACTTCTAGGTCATAAAAAAGAAAAATATTTTCAATTTTTTTGCTGCCAGTTTTTTTTTTAAGAACACCTATACACTCTGGAGGGTCATAAATACAACCGATTCCAGACAGGAATATAATACCCAGCATCAAATCCATCCATACTATCCATGTTTATACACTGTTGAGTCGGTGTATATTAACAGGGAACAGTTCATTGAATAAACATGTTTTGTGACAAGTTCTTGTTTCACCTTGCAGTTGTACATATCTGGGTGACAGGTGTGATGTTTGTTCTAAATTGAAGTTATTGACGCTTACAAATTTTGCAATTTGCTAACGTTAGGGAAAGCATACTGGTAGTAGTTCTGAGATCTCTCCCAGTTGAATGGTGGAAAATAAGAAAACATACTGGTGGTGTTACAGTTACCAGTATAGCACCCATTGCCTGAATAATTGTAGGGATACCCCTAGCTCCTCCTCCTCACCTACCCCTCCCCTCCTCCTCCCCTTCCTAATCGCCCACCACCACACTTCAAGAAGCTCACTATGATAAATAATTTGCAAATGTTTTCACAATTTCAAAATTATTCCATGGTTCCATTCATGATATGTATGAATACAAGTGATAAAGCAGTCAATCCCCTTTTCCTATCATATTTTTGCATTCTAAGTCAGGTGATGACCAGGCAATTATAATTCCTGATAAAGAGTATGGAGGTTTAGTACAATATTCATACACGGTCTACTATATAATGGCACTCTAGTTATGCGCTTTACAGTGGAGTGAGAGGGGAAACCCGCCGACTCAAAAGACTAACATTTCACCGATACATGTCCTGCTTTGAAATCTTTCAACATTTGGTAACATTTTAGCATTTATATTATACTCTCCTTGCTACATAAAAATTATTGCTAGTTATATAGGTCAGGCGACCGGTCAAATGACCGCAAACGCTTTCCGCACATATCAAATCTGGGATCTTTTGTCTTAGACAACTAGTCAGCTCAGATAGCCATCACCGTCCATAAACCAGCCTCCGGCTAGGTGAGCTATCAAGGCACCATCTACCAGACAACTCTTTTATTATGAGGGAAGGAATCAGTTCGGCACCCACTTATTCTTAATATCTTAATATATATAATGTAATAACTTGTAGCAGTGTGGTTTTATTAATCACTAAACAAACATACTCAAATCTGAAATGTATATATCCAAATTGGTTAGCTAGAAAATCTGACACCCGTAGCAGCGGTGATATTCAGACAAGTTGAGTAAACAATCTGGCCTTTTGGTCACTTAATTCATGACAAAATCAACCTCTCCTTATCAAATTTTTATCAGGGCATGCTAAAAATGTACAATTTTTTTTTTTTTTTAAATGACTGAAGAGAGATGAAGAGGACAACCAAGTTGATGCAGAGACTATTTTTTCTGGGTGATTTTACTTTCACATTTCTCAACATTCCTGTCAAAGGTGCAGACAATATTTATAATGGGCAAGTATTTTCCACCTGGCAACACGTCAGGTTTCACAAGTTTTAGACAGATGAGTCAGTCACTCCTACTGGTCAATTGTCAACAACACCAGATTGTGAAAAATTCTGTAAGAAACTCTCAAACATTTATCTACCCGCATTTAAGCTACGATTACCTTGAGTTGCAGAATGGGTCTAGGCCTATAACTGTCACTTAGACAATAGTTGCAAAAGCTTCCTGCTTCTGAGCTTCTGTAGTTAAGCTTAGACTTACAAAAAGTAGGACACCATTTTTACAAATGAAGACCGCTTTTTTGTCATCAACCCGATCCCAGGCCACTTCAAAGGCTTCCCTCCAAAATACAGATCAAGTGTGGAATGCAGTGACAATGCCGAAATCATCCTCTAGTTTTTACACTTCCTTCAGGTTTCTCATAAGAATGCCCCCGATTCTGTTCTATCTAGCCCGACATATCTCGACTATTCAAGCGTAAGAGGATCAGGGGAAACCCGTGAAGTGCAGTACTAAACATGTAAGAAGCTTTGGAAAAGCTTCTTTCCTATCTCACTGGAATGAGGATTACAACCACTTGGCAGGATCGTGACTGGTAGCTACCATTGAGATGGTACGACTTACATGTAGGCTTAAAGTCTCAAACAAAAAGAGGGCTTAAAAAAGGGGGGGGAGAAGGGGGTGATGTAAGAGTGTAACTTACAAAGCTCCCTTACAAGGACCACACAATGGTGCAATCATGTATTAAAAAAAAAGAAAAAAGGGCATCTTATCCAATATCTAAACCATGATGCCATTTTGATTTCTATCTTGCTTGAATTTTTCTTTTTGCAGTTTGATTGTTTTCTTAACAATTCAAAACAGTCAGTGATTTTAATGGAATTTGATTCTAGTGTTTTTTGTTTGTGTGTGTGTTTGAATTGTTTGGAAAGGTTTTGCTGTCTCTTCCAACCCTCCAAGAGTTTCTGAGATAAGTTGAGGAGGGTGAATTTAGAAAATTTAATTTTCTTGGATAACCAGAGAGTCCGAAGAGTTTTAAAGTTACTGAAGTTATTTTGAATGCATTTAATAAATTTAAGAAAAATTTGTGTCCCACACATTAAATGTTCTCCTTTGTTTAATTTACAAGCCTGAATTTGATCATTTCTGGCATGATTTCTGGCCTGTTAAATCAACAACACATTAACGCGTTGCGTTCATGTACCACCTGAAGTTTCCTTAATTAAACCAATGTTCAAGTGCGGTCTCAACATAATATAGCAAATTCAACATAAAAAAAACCAAAGTTTTAAGTTATGATTTATCTAAGCAGATGTCTGATATATCTGATTACTGTCAACAACTCAGGATTCTTCAACTCTAGGCTGAACATTTATGTTATTTGAAGATTCACCCACACAGTGTTAAAAACCCATGAGAGTATTCCAAATTTATGAAACATCATCTCCATTTCATTTGTGCCTCAGGAACCGGAAAAAATGATGCTCATGAATCTCATATCATGCGCTGAAATCTTTGGTATGTGGTTTATGCCTTTAGCACAATGTTTTATGCTTAAGTTTATATGTTATGTCAAACACATCATGCAAACATTATTCCTTGAAATAAGAGAAACTTTGCCAATAAACAAATGGTAATCTTAGGATGGATAGATCGACTGATATGCTTGATGCAGCTAGACAATTATCAGGTCTCACAAACACACTGTCATCAGGTTTATACATGTACATGAATGTATGTGAATTACTAGTTTCCTTTAAAACCAGGTGACAGAGAGAACAAATTTCTCCCAAAAAAGTCAATGCAAACTATCAAGCTTCAAGGAGCCAGCCAGACTTGCACACTAGCTTAAAACTGTGCTACTTCACTGAGTAGTATTACACAATGCTTACAATAGTGAAGATGTTTTGATGTTCGTGCCATTGTATTGTCACACCGCCACGAAGACTGACCACTTGAATGAGGGTTATCTTGACCGTTAAACAAGAGGGATTGGCCACCTCATAATATCCCCCATAGTAACCAATCAATATTACATCTCAGCACAATAGGATAGGATCAATTATCTATTAGAAAAACAACCTACACCACATAGGACTGTACATGTACTGTTATGCCAGGGTCTTATAGTGTAGTTCTGTAGGATATATGTGTGAGAAGCAGCATTATATTGCCATTGGTTGGTTTGAATGGGTAAATGACAGCACTTAACAGCTGGAGACAGAGCTAACAAAAAAAGCTCGCCATCAACTATATTTATTGTCTTTCTCAACTAATTAACTGATCTATTTTCTTTCTGTTTTTTTTTTGTGTGTGTGTAAATTTCCTGCTTCAAAATTTGCAAATAATTTTCACAAGAATTTCACGCTCATTCATCCGTAATTTGAACAGTAATTCTGAACAAAAATGAAGATTACCTTTTCTGTAAGAAAGGGAGTCACATACATAATTTGACATTACAAACTTCAAACCTATTTAAAACTTTACCATTTTATCACAGGTACATACTGAATTGCAATGTTGTCCACATAATGTTCAGAAATTAGTTCTGACATGACGCCTTCGAGCTATATTTACAGGCTCTATAGCCCAAGAAAATCATTGCAGCCTCGTGGATCATAGAGATTGAGAAGATACACTAGAATCGTTACTCTGTGGGCATGGTAGCATGTTTTCATAAGGATATTAGAAACATGAGAGGGTTGCTATGACAAAGAAGTCCTTCCCCTCCCCTTCCTCGAGGCATATATATATACACTATACAATGCAGAATATTCTTCTCGGCCACTAACAGTGCCAACTTTAAGTGCCTTCCGTACTGGTTACTATCTGGCTAATTGCATCTTTATTGCAGAAGTCGTACACCTTTTGTTAACAGAAGTGATGCCAGGGGGTGGGTATTCCCATGTATATACACTATCCAGGTTTCCTCTACACCAAAGGTGTTCTCCTAATTATCGTTCTTGCTATGACTGCCATTTTAGTTCATGTCATGTTTACAACTAATCTCTGACAGTTAATGTCACCTCAACTGGATCAAACTTGTGACAAAAGGACTTTTAGAATACATCTTGAAGTTTTCCCACAACACTTTATCTTCAATTTAAAAGAAAAAAACAAATTTTGGAAGACCTCTGTTTTAGCTACTTCAGCAGATAAACACATCCAATGTCATCATTAAGCAATGGAAATGCAATGTAAACTTCACTTCAGTAGTTAAATATCATTTACTTCAACACCTGACAGCTCACACAATTATCCACTAGACTATTTAAAATAGTAATTGGGCAAACTTTTAGCATTTTGGTCATACTTTTTATGGACGACTTAGTAACTTTCTTTCAATTTCCACAATTTCCCATTAATGTAACAGTGAACAGAGCTGACTAACACAAACTATTAAATACATTGTAACACAAAGTTACAGTATTGTATAAACTATACACTAACACTATACCACATGTGAGTTATGTTATCCTGCCATAGATAATTTTATGAAGTATAATAATTACAAATTGTAGGGAAAACTTTGTCCCAACAATCCTGTAATGTCAATTACACAATCATCAGTTTTATCCAATGTTCAAGTTACAGGACTTCAGAACCACAACTTGACATAATCTTTCAAGGTAGGAAACCCTTACTACTGAAGACACTAGTCACTACACTCTAAACTTATTGCCTGAGATGTTTACTAATTAAAGTAACCACAATAGAGGCTACTTTGTATGACGCTTGCAATTTAACTTCAGTCGCTCTTAGAGAAAACAGGCTCTGTAAATAGTTACATGTTTAACTTGCCCATTCTCGGGTCTGGAGTAGATTCGAATGTATTGGGTTTATTTACCACTTGATTTGTTTCCGAATTCCAAACTGGATGGGAAAGAATAGAGTGACCGCTGTCCAAAAGACAATAAGATACATACAACTATACTTGACTAGAACCCAGTTGAGAAGGAGCAACAAAACAGTACACTTCGTGCAGTCAATGTTTAATAGTAGACCCTCAGTTCTGACATATACATCAATTAAGAGCATGGTAGGTTGAAAAATTATAAACCTATACCTTATTCTGAAAGGTGTCTGGAGGACAACATTTTTTTACAGTTGAATGTGATCATTAATGACTCACTTTTTAATCTTCTACGTTCATTTTGTGAAACGATTTGAGTGAAGACCACTTTTAAGTCTAATCAATTACAAACAAAATGTAACTCTATGTAAAAGTCAATTTTTTGCAAACTTTTCATTAGTTTGCATTTTCACATACATGTGATTAAGCACTACAGTACTATGAAAAAATGTCTCGGCTACGAAATGTATGGAACCAACTGAATCATTTTACTTTTTGTTCAGTGATCTTCAATCTATGAGGGAGGGTTTTAGCAAACTGACGACCAATATGTGAGTTTGAAGCTTTAAAGGCAGTCGTCAGTGTTGGACTCAAATTTTAGGATGAAAAACAATTGCTTAAAAAGTGCTTCCCTGGAAGTCTTGAGCTTCTGACCATCAAGGAATTTTCCTCGACTTTCCAAGAGTATTAAATTAGACAACTCTTTGAGGATGGCAGTCAAAACAAACGTTGAAGTTTGAGCATGAGTGACCGTTATCTGACTTTTCTAGCATATTTGGTAGCAATACTGATGATCCTTTAGAGAGTCAGAGACTCAGCACCACTTCTGATAAATGAAGTAACGTTATCTGACATCTCCCTCAATGTCATCTCTTAATTGACTGAAAGTTGGTCATCAGAACCTGTTATCAGTATATATTGCAATTCTTCCATTGACCAAAGTTCCTTTTGTTCTAATAAGGAGGCAGCAAAAAAAGAGAAAAAAAAAAAAACAGAGAGAAAAAATTTCACAGCAGTGGGTGAGTGACTCACTCTAAATAGAGGACAAAAGCTTGAGGGTTGACAAGTGACTTGTCAATTAGATTTAACACAGGAGTGAGCATCATAAATTTGCATAATTCTTGAGGTACTGTAGGTGAATGTGGTTGAGTAACAAACACTCAGAGCTCTATTATTGACTAACATGAGGAAAATTCAGGGATTCCCTAATCTTGCCATTAAGGTTTTCTTTACTGTCTGCGGACAGAAGAAGAATTGTGGGTAACTGATGGCCAGATAATTGGAAAGTCATCCAACCTCGTAAATGTGGGAGGTTAAAAAAAAAACAAGATTTGAATTCGGAGCAGAATTCAAGGAAATTTTTCATCATCTTTAGACTTTTAACTGATTTTACCCAGTCATTTTGTTTTAACTGACGGCTGTTGCCAAGGGCAACCTTTCAAGTTGATTTTGATCAATTCTTGGTTCCTTTCTGATACTGAACCAAATGTCGATCATCATCGTGACGAGTCAAATTTTATTGGACATTAAAGGAAGTAAAATTTGGAACTTTCTTGAAAATATTCCCAATTTCCTTTTTTTTTTCATGTGATTAATACACTAATATGAAAACAAAAAAAAGTGTACTCTGGGTGACAAATTGTGGAAAACTGAAATGCAATCATTAATTAATCACTTCATTTAATTTCATTAGAGAAAGAAAAAAAAACAATAGATGACTAAAACCTGGCGACAAACACTGCAGATCCATCTTATAAATTGTAGCGCTGGTGTTTGTATATTTTTGTGTTTGTATTGATTTTACATGGCATGTGGGATAACAACATCTGTGAATTAATTATAGATTTAAGGTAAAAATTTAAAGTAATATAAAATTTAGATCATATCAAAGCTACATACATAATTTAGCATTTGATTAGTAATTTCTAAGCCTGACCACTGGAATCAATTTAAAATTTATTTTCATGTTCTCATTTGGGGCAAGGAATGGCTTGGATGGGTGGAGGATGGGTCATTCACAGATTCATCATCACCTAATAACGAAATTTTCTGCTAAGAATTAAATCCTCATAAACATTTTTTATTTGTACATTGTCATGCTTTTCAATTTCCGGCACATTTATTTACCCAACCGACTGAGCGTCGAAAAAATAGTTTATAATTTGCATGGTCAACAGAACAAACTTTTTTTCACCGTGTATGCATGTTCACCCGTCTTAGTAATAGCCAGGATGCATTCATTTTATCAAACTATTCTCGACTCCTTCTTCATTACATGAGATGAAAGTATATCAAAGTATTAGATGATAGTATTACATAATCTGCAAAGTTGCCTCCACTTTATGGTTAATACCACAATCATTGCAAACAGATGTTAACAAATTTATTCGTACCTGTTTCACTTTCCTTTCACAGACTCAAAGAGTTTTCAGACAATTATTTCCATCATTTACTTCACAAAAACTATTATCTATGAAATCACACTATATAAATTGAAGGAGAGTACAATGCCCTTCCAAATGGGCACAAAACGGTACCTACGGGCTCAAACCCAGACAGAGGACTAGAGAACTACAAAAGGGCTAGCTAGGGTGGTACGAAATTAGAACCTACTGAAAGTTCATGTACCCCTGATATATTATATACCCTAAATGATTGGCTCCACCTAATACCATCCCTTCAATGATACCTTGGGGATGTTCAACTCAGCTTTAAAGTGTGAGAGGTCAAGCCAGGTCGACACTGGCCACTGATAAACTTTCAATATGGTTGGAGTTTAAACAGGCCTTTACAGATCTACAGTACAGTACATAAAATAAATTCCACAAAAGCTATGGGGTGCCATCAGATCTAAGCTTAATATATAAAACAAATATACATTATTCATGAGCTATTGATGAGAATTTCTTCCTGTTTTTTATTCTTTCATGTTTATCTCTTTACAGTCCATTTTAACAATTTTTCAGGTCACATGTCAAACAATAGTTCTCTCAAATATGCTAGAAATTCCAAATTTGGTCAGCTAATATACAATCAAACAAAGTTTGTTTCAAGCTGTATGTTCTGCTAACTTGATTGAATAAAGTTTACAAATTCCACTGACATATATATACACTGTATGTCTTAGCTAATTTAAGTTTAATTGGTCAAATTTGGCAGAATTGAACAATGCTGGTAACATTTAGGGACACATATAAAGCTTTCAAAGTCAACTTTTATCAGTGATTATATAACCATATGCTTGGTAATAGTAATACAACATTAAAAACAAACATAGTAGGTAGCATGGAGAGAGAATGTGAGATATTGAGTGTTCAAAGTTCTCTTCCTAGTTAGCATTTTTTTTATGATTTTCACCCAGTTTGTCTTTTCTTTGAGATGAATTTGAAGCCATCACTACCACCTACAGTACCCCCACGTCGATAATTTTCCTTTTCTTCAATCGCCTCACCACCACCCTTCCTCACCCTCCCAACAGAGATAGAAAGAACATTTGATCCCAAGCAATCAATTTTCACTGTGCAATTTTTTTAAATATTTATACTACTTATCACCAATTAAGCATGAAGTAATATTTAAAAGTGAAAAGTAAAAAAAAAAAAAAAAAATTACAGTTAGCCTACAGTTTATTTTGGTTGCAATAAAATAAATTCTCATTAAAATACCAAAATGTTTTGAGCCTCAAGTCTAATTACTATATTCTAACATTGCTGCCAGGGACTTTGCAAGAATACCATTAGATAACTAAGCGGGTGGTTGGGCCTGGGGCCTTAACAACGGAACAATTCAAAGAGATGGATATCTTTAACCCCCACCCCCCCCCCAAAAAAAAAACTAACAAAAAATTAAGATACATGTAGAAGGATTTGTTGCCAAACTTGGTAGAGCTTGAGGGGGGAGGGGGTAAACATTAACTGATATAAAACCTGTAACAATAGATCATAACTGTGGGTGTCACTGAGGTACATTCTCACGGTGCAACATAAGGTCCCAAATGAACTTAAAGGGATAGCCAAGTCTAAAAATTCCAAACATTTATATCGCAGAGCAAGTATAAAGAAACATATAATAGTCCAACTGTTTTCTTGATAGCTTGTTCCATTGCCGAGATATAAACTTTTGAAATGTATTCATCTTATGCAAATCAGTATTGTGTAGTAAGTTGTGATGTCATACAGTACCATGGACAATACATGTACATCAAAACTGTTTCTTGTTTGTCATTGCTTTTCACTGATGCAATGAGGGACGGCCTCTATATTTAAATTATAAACTGTTTGGTTGTGATGCAGAAGTCGATCGAGTTTGTCCAAACTTTGCAGTATCATCCTTGACTATAATAGGAAGAATTTAAGAAGAAAACAACTTCCTGTTTTGAGATATTTACAAGGGGCAGAGTGTGACCAGGTAAAGGATATGGGAACATGAAAACCGTTGATGGGAGAGGGGCAAGTGCAAAAAGTTTGGTAAAATCAGATTAATTTTACTTTATTCTCAACAAGAATGATGAAATTTTGGCAAAAGACTTGAAAGTTTTGTAACGATGTAATAGCAAACTATGACATTAAATTTGTGGGACACAAAAATTTGCTATTTTGCACTAAACTTTTTTTTAAAACTAGCTCTCTAATTATGAGCCAAAACAAGGTTCAATGTCTCTTAAAAAAGCTACAACAGGTTACCAGATCAGATTATTTCTAAAATATTGCACCAGTGTTTGTTTAGAAAACTGAGACCTTTACACAACTTTAAAGTACCACACAAAATTTTAAATAAGGGCTATCCCATTCACACTCCTCTTACCACCCCCCCCCCTTTCATACACCCAGAGGGAACTTCAGTGATCACTGCTCTTGTTTGTGTTCCCTTTAAATCATTTGCCACGCTCTCCTAGTCAACAAAAATGATCACAAAATATGAAACTTACAAAAGTTATTCTTCACAAAACAAGAAAGATCATGTTGCCTGCAGCAAAAAACATAATTGTGCAACCCATGTGAAGTAAAGCTTGGGTGCAGCTGCTGTGCTGTTGAGCTATTAAAACCAGCACACAAGTCAAAGGTCAAAAGGTTTTTTGGCCCACACTGATGAGTCTGACTAGAATAGAGATTGTCTGGTTGGAAAACCTCCCTTCCCCTTCAAAAAACTGAAGGGGAATTAATTAACAAAAAAAAATGTACATATCAAATTTGACAGCTATTTATTATATCCAAGGAACAATTTAAACTCCAGGACTAGGACAGATGTTCCTAGGTGTATTGAAAAACTAAAACTTGCCCAAATTTCACACTTTTCCACTGACAATAACACACATGACAGTACTACTGTAGCAGTGCTTCAATATTATTAAAATTAATGTCGATAAAAAAAATGTTAAGGAAAAGGAAAGTGCGAAGGAAAGAGATTGGAAAAATAGGTCAGAGGAAGGACCTACATTTTAAAATGGATCTTTCTTTCCTCCCGTGAACAAGGTTATCAAGATAATGAGGGTAAGACCCAGAGGGCCAAGTTTCAAAGGGTTGAAAATATACCAATGTGGAGACACCCAGCAGGTGTAAAAAATTGTCACAATTCTGAAGATTTTATAGGCTTTTGACTTGACACTGGAATAGTTTAAAAAATGATTAAACCAAAGACAACAAAACAAGTAAGGAAATAGAAAAAAATTGCAGATCTGTAAATTAATAACAAAACAATAAAACGGAGGCAAGGGGTGGTATCATGTTCAGACATCTTGCCTACTGTAACGACGAAATCCGAAAGAAATATTCCGATAAAAAAAAAACCTTGTAGGCACTTAAAATGGTAGAATGAGAAGGCAGGGCAATGACCGGGGAGCCGGTCATTGAGGGCGCACAGTGTTAAAGGATTACAAGGACATTATCGGCACGCTAGAACGTGGTGCTAAGGTTGTGAGGAGACAGGTAAGCTAGGAGCGAAATAAATTGTGCAGTTTTGGGAGGAAATTTGTCAGGTTTGAATAATGTTTTACAAAACTTCTAAGACCACAAATATATTCAACTAGGGCTTTAAACCATACCTAACAACATAGTTCTAAACGGTTGGACTGATTGGCCAAACCTTCTACAACCACAAAATTCCACACCTTACCAGGTTTGAATATTTATGAGGGACAAGCAAGTACCTGTCCTCTCACAACTCTGGCCTGTACCTAGAAATGGTTACCAGTTAGGTCGACACTGTACAGCGAGAGTGTTAACGATATGAGGAGACAGGTAAGCGAGGGAATTAAAATAAAGTTATCGTGGTTTCATCACTGAGCATGAAACAGGATAGGGTAGGAAGAAGTGTGGAAATTCTTCAATTAATTCTACCAGAATGGTGAAAAAATAGGTCTGCAAACAAAAGCCCTTATTTAACAAATCAAACCATGAAGATTTTATTTGTTAACTTTTACATAAAGAACTATCAATTAGCAAAGCACTCACTAGGAATCCAATTTTGCATTTTTGCATGTCATGTTGTGAATCATGAGATAAATTTACAAGAAATGCTCTCATCCATGAAAACACTAGGATACGAACTAGGGAACTAGGAATTGAATACTAATGAAAACTTGAGAGAAATATATTACATGGCAGAGCCAGCCCAGCTAAATGACAAACTTATAAACATCTGACAAAGTTTGATACTAATTTCAAGAAATTTGGGTCAGTTTTGAATCTAAATTTCAACCTGATGAGAGTGCTCACAGAATGTCTGACGGGGGGGGGGGGGGGGAATGTTGGACCATGCTGTGACATGAACATCTGTTCCTTCACATTCGTCCATGACAGTTGCAGTCTCTCTTGGGATTTCGTTCTCCTCTGCACGTACACCGCATCATGAAAACGTTTAATTTGTCCATTATTTCAATTTATGTATTGGTGTACTTGTTTTGCCATCAAACATGCATGGAAAACATTTTATGCATTTTGCCTTTGACACCATTCTGCAGACAGAAATTCTTCTAGCTGGTTAATGCTCGGAAAATGTCATTAAAAGCCTTCAAATAGTGGCAGAGTTATCTCGTCTGCGTAAAGGCACATAGGACTGAATTGCCATTTTACTGCACTATGATTTTCCATGTAATAATATTTCAATATCAGATGAATATAGGCTTGTTGAATGTCTAATCTGGCTTGACGGATGTCCAAAATTAGAAGCAAGAAAGAAAACATTTACAATTCCAAACTTTTCACATCAAATTGATTTTGATAAATATTTCAGTGCTATTTGATACCTCAATATCTTAACAACGCATAGGTTAACTGTAGTCAAAGTTTCATTTCAAATAATGACAAAAGAGTAAAACTTTCCTATTTGCATTCCAATCTGCCCCACCCCCCTTCCCCAGTGTCAGTGTCTCCCACTGTCAGTTGTCAAGAGTTATGTTCACTAATGCTCTGTAGGTTGACTATAAATCATGTACATTTATTAACACTGGAGACTGGTAGGAGAGAAGCAAAATGAAGTTATGCTTATTACTGAAAATGTCACATATTATAAGTGAACAGCCCAAAACTTACTGGTTTGGTTAATTATTTCTGAATTATGATACCTGTCTCCTACATACAGTCACACTCCGATCTACCCTATAGTAGGTTCAAGATCTGGTAACATTCTTGCATTGCGCCCTCTCAATAAATGATATTTTGTTTTGGAGGGGGGGGGAGGGGGGGGGGGAGTTACATGCATCCATCAATACATGTGAGTGCAAATACAAACCTTGTAAACTTGCACAGTAAGCAGAATTGTTACATCATTCATGATGGTTTGAGCTATTAAAAAACCTTTCCCGTTAAGTGGAGAAACTGCAGACAGCCATCGAAAAGGGTGTGAAAGAATTATAACCCATCACTAAAACAGCAAGGGAGCGGTTAATAAAAGCTTTCTGACACAACTGAGTAACTACGATAAATTTGAGCTTGAATGGACCTGTGCGTCCCCCTGTAAATTTAAGTGAATGGTAAACGGATTAACATCTAGATGTACCTCCAGAGAGGTAACCAGGAGATGCTTTTTAATGTGAAAGACATAAAATTGCTCATATTATCTAAATTCCCTTATGATTTCCAGATGACCTATTGATAACCCAACCATCACCAGGTGTTAATCTCTCATTCCAATGTGGTCAAAACATTTTATGAGTGTCAGTAAGAACAGATTGCTATTCATTTACATAACAACATCGCAATGAAATGGACCAATCAGATAAGAGACACCTATCACATGACCTCTTAATAGAAACAGCTGACGATCATGTTTGTGCATCAAGTTTACAGCACTGTGTTAAATACTACAGGATCTCTTGTGTACTGTAGCTCCACATTATACTTCGACGGCATCAAAACAGATAGGCTCAACCAGATGGAAAAACTTTGTTTGCTTTCGATTTGTGTTTTATTGTCATTAAAAACTACAACTATGATGTTCACATTGCATTTAATAATTTTAACATTATTACATTGATGAATATGTACCATACTGAGAGATGAAAGTGACACAGAATATCACTTGAAACAATCTCAGCCATTGTTAGGCTTCCCACCATCCATTCCTCCCAACCCCCATCCACCTCCCCAACCAACCAACCCTTGACCTTCCCCTCCTTCACACAACTGGCACTAGAAGTTACCAATGAAACAGGATGTGAAATGGTTAATGATCACAAATAAACATCAACTGAATGTAGCTCTGCTGGGCTTCTAAGTAGTTTATCATTAATCCCGTGTCTTCCCTCCCCCCACCCCTTCTCCCAACCCTCCTCCCCACCAACCTCAAAGATATGCAAGTCCCAGAAATAATTCTTCTTGCAAATAATAAATCTGAAAACCAATTGTTTTTGAGTTGGTATGGGGTACTAATTCCTATAAACAATTGCCAAACACAGCTGTATGGACTGTGAGTGAAGGTCACTTCAGAAGTTCATAATGCATCCTTCATGGTGGAACTCTACATATTTCCTACAGGAGAAGCCTTTTTGAAATATATATATACTGTGATGCAGCCACATGTTTATTGAAATTCGAATCTAGCTTTCCTCGAGAAGCCACAAGAGTAGATTGGTCATGAATCCAGCGGAAGGCCGAACGTGCTGTTAGAGCCACACATCAACCAATCCTGACAGTCGATGGGAAATATGAATTTACTAGGTTATTCACCTCTGGACTGGCTTCTTGAACATTACAATGGCATGACACAATGACACTTGCACACCTTGATAACATGGATTTGTTTGTATTAGCCATTTTTGGGGGGCATGTTAATGTTCTTTCTCATTCGAGCGTATACCCATCAAGATATTAAATTGACCTACATGAAAGGAAGTCAATGTCGTGGAAGGTATCGTCTGTCTGGCTGTTGGGATATCGACGCAGAAATTTACACCACGGGGAGAACTGCAAGGAGTGAAGTGTAATATTAACTACATGAGTAGATATATCTGAAGAAGTGTTAGGGAATGGATAGGATATTCTGTTTTCTACTCACATATCACCCTAGCAGAGTTGAAAACTTTTCCTAATGCAAAGCTACAACATGTATTAAATGTGATTTGTATTTCATCTGAAGGATTGATGTGTTTATATCTTAATAAAGGAAACATACAGTTAAATGCTGTATGTTTGTTTCTTTCTCTAGAGCACTCACTTTTGTTCTGTCGACAACATCCTCTGTCGATTTATAGTCTCACTCGCCTCCAATCTTCATAGAGGCGGTTGGTGACATCCTTCCCCTCGCAAATTCAATAAACTGTGTGAATTATTGAGTATTTTATTCTATCCTTAAACATTTTGTTGCCCAAACTCATTTTCCTAATTAAAGACATTTTATGGTATAAATTTAAAGAGCAGATCAAACAATTTTTCCGAGCCTCCTGACTTTTAAAATCATTACTGAACATGAAAACTTTGACTCAGTCAAGATTATGACCTTAACCTGTTGGGATCAAAAGAGTATCCAAACATTTATCAAAATTACGAAAAACCTTCCAAAGCTGGTTTAGAAGAGAGTTTCCACATTGGCTTTTAACATGGTATCTAGAGTGCAGTAATGGTGTGCAGACAGACTGTAAGGGAGGCTTGAATTAATCATTTATTAACCTCAATCATTCTTGAAACAATGGAAGAAGAATCAGGCAAAATAAATAAGAGAGTTTCTAACTGATCATCTGCAATGTGCAGAGAAACAAACAAAACACCAGTTTGAGAGATATGTCAAGTTTCTTGGAAATTTATGAGAAGACAGAATCCGCAGGAGGGATCCAGTCATACCCATTCAGAAGAAATAAATTACGAGTCTTACGGTTAGATTTATTAGCAAACGATGTTAAAGCATAACCATGTTTTATTATATTTAGAAAGTCATACTTTTGTCTGAAATAGTAAAGCGATAAGTTTATTAACGGTACTGCTACTAAGCTTATATGATTCTGTTGTACTGAATTCTGCAAACTGGAGGTCATGTGATCAAAGATATATCTATATGGGGTGGATCTATTACACCGTACAAAAAGAGAAAAATACAAAAGAAGACACTGATTCAGAATTAAACTTCTTAGAATGTCTAAAATATTTGTCTCCCATCTTGTCTATGTCTATAGCTTTAACAATTCTTTTTTCATAGCAGTTTAATTTATTAAAAAGTGACAATTTCTTTACTATCACTTAAACCTATAGGGCTAAGTTCACAGCTACTGTGACATAATAAATTTTAATGTTTTGCTAAAAATGAAAAAAGGTAACAGATGTCCACAAAACTTCTTTTCCTAGAAGACTCACTAAAATTTTGTAGACAATGCCATAGTCACAAAACACAAAATTAATTTTGAAGTTTGACAGGCTTGGATAAAGTTTGAATGTAACAAGTGCTCTAAATCTGTAACAGATTACCAACATCTCTCACCCCTTAGCACATCCCTTAATGATCCCTTACCTACTACCCCTCTCCAAACTTCATGTAACTGATGACTCAATAATTATAATCTTAAACTGCGCACAATAGTTCATATTTTTGACATGAGCTCTACACCAATTCTCTCCATCTTTTCTTTATTACTTCCAGTGTAACTCCAAAAAAGAAGAAATAAATTGTGTGGAATGTTAGGAAACCAGTAAACCTAGAAAACCAAATTTTTGCATGTAAACTGACTGCTTTATCACAGGCGTGCTTGTGGTGGAAGGTTTTTCGGATTTCCTCACGATTTTACCTGGACAAACTTCACACAAGCACATCAATCACGCAACACAGTGACATGATGGCCAGCATAAAACAATTTAACATCCATCGGCTCAATCATCAACATAAATAACCATCAACCTATTCTGAGAGACTGGGATCATATTTAGGTTAGTGGGCCATACATTATGCATAAACTTAACTTGGTCAACATCTTACCACCCCCACCCCCCTCCACCACCTGACCACAAGTCATTCATATTTTATTGGTTTGTGGAGTAACGAAAGTAAAAGTTTGAACAAAAGTATAGGAGGGAAGGGGATTTAACAGAACGTACAGAGATATGTTTAGTGTGTACAATATTTAAATTACAAGGATCTGACATTAAGTCGCTGGTCACCGATGAAATCAGGGCTGAAAGGTTAGCAGAGAAAATGTACTGGTATTGGATATTAGATATTTAGGAATGATTTTACTAACCTGTCTCTCATGAATCTATATGCACTCCAATATACCTAGCTTACAACAATTGGTAAAAATCTTGAGTGTGTTCCCCACTGAGGACATTCATATTACTGTCAAACACGATTGTGCACCGTTTCTACTGTATGCTATATATATGTATATATATATAGGAATAACGGAAAAACTGTTAAACGACTATGCTGCATTTAGAGAAAGGCTGGATCTCGAGTGAGATACAATAATTAAATTAGGTAAGTGATTGGGAGTAAAACAGCCAATGTTAGGTTTTTGCAGAGCTTTAGAGCAAAACTAGCTCTTCTTCAGTGCATGATCACCAAAAGCGACAAGGAGTAGCAGGAATTGAAACTATTTTATAGAGAAGAGTGTCGGCATGGTTGTGAAGTCAAAGCGACTTACTATATATGTATATGGATTTTCTAACTTACTTCAATTGGAACGGCCTACAGCTATTTTCAAGCAGTATCTGCAGAGTGATTTGATTTGCATCGTACATAAAACCTTGAGGAAGTTAGTAGTCTCAACACTTAGTTCAAGACCTAACACATACTTCCATACCAGAAGTCCCTAGCCTAGCTTAGTCTGCTTTACATGAAGTGTAGCTGAAGTCATCACTGTCAGTCAAATTCTCTTGATCATACTAACAGAGTATTGTACTATTTTCTACTTGAATGAACCTGGCAGGAGTAGGGGGAATAAAATTGTTATCAAATGTAACCGAGTACTTTAAACCCAAAGGATTTCTTAGCACGCATCTCAAGTTACACAGCTGGTCACAAATGGCATCTCATTGTGTAAACTTTTATCTGTGAGAAAACAAAATTTGGGGTTTCCAGAACACATAAAATAGTGTTTGTTTTCAACCTATCAATTTTTTTTTGCCTACTATTAAAATGAAGAGTGAACTGTCTTTAATACCAAGGGCAAATCTGTGACCGTTCTGACGTTACTGAAACAATAAAGGATTTTAGCGGCTCCCAATTGTTTGATCTACCTTAGATCTCAATTTCCCATGGGACCACTAATTTTTATTTTAAAATTCCGATTTTGAAGTAATTCTTACAGTTGCCAGATGATCTTGATGTGTGTTCGAAATAGGAGACTTCTCTGTCCCAGAATGAATCTTACAAAAACAAAAATATTTCCAAGGGTTACGTATAAAACTCTGCATCGTAAAACTAAATTACGAGACACAAAATGATTGGGTCCACCTCTTTATATAGACCTACAATTATATTAAGTTCCAAAGTTTTGGATCAATTTTTGTAAAATATTTACCCGAGGTTATATAACTGTTGAAGACATTCTCACAATGGGATGTTTTGTGCAGTGTTGGACACAAATACGAAGGAAACATTATAGTCCAGATTTCAACAAGGTCCGATCATATTCACTCTCAGGTATTCGGAAGTGTGCAGACGGATGTGGACTTGTATTCTAGAGGTTTTCCTGAGCAATAGTTAATTGCAACTTTCATTTACAGTAACTATGTTAAATTAAAGTGTTGACCTTAAAACTTACATGTACAACAGAATAATCCACATTTTTAAGCAACTTTAAAAACAATTATAAAACAGTAGAATTATGTACAGCTAAACCAACAAAGCTCAACTATTGAAGAATATAGAATAAACAACAGAAATGTTTACTCACGAAAACAATTAATAAACTTTAACCCTTTCTTCGTTCATCTCCTAATCTCCACCTCCCCCCCCACCCACCCCCCACAAAGATCAAGTAAATACTTTAATATGTCTGTCAACCTCTTATAGGAAAGTTCCGAGGATGACATTAAAATCAAGTTCAACCGCTTTAACTGTGCCGTCACAAAGAAGTTGCTTAAGGAATTAAAAGTTATCTGACAGAGCTGAAAGGGTATACATACAAAAAAGCTAATCTTTATTAAGCCCTAGATTGCACAAGAAATAAAGATCAGAAACATTCCTATTACCTACTAACATTAGTACAAGTTTCATGATCCACTTGACAACATTTTATGGACTACAACATTGGTTAAAAGTGGCTTCTGAAGACAGATTGAAAGATATCACCACTTGAGACGTGATCACGGAAGAGAGAAAATATTTAGGAAGCCAAAGTAGCATGGTTTTACAGAGACTCCACACATGCAGTGATCCATCATCAGGTAAAGGGGGGGGGGAGGCATTAAAAAACATATTGTGTACATACAGATTAATGTTCATCCATGGAAACACAAAATTCTCAAGTCTCCATATGATTTGTTAAAGAGGTTATGAAATGAAAAATTTTCTTGTCTTAGAATGGTTTATCTACATTACTACAACACCATCCATGCACAAATTTCCGTAAATACGGCTTCAAACGCCAGAAATTCGCTGTCAAAGTATTCCCCAGAGACCTCTCGAGCTGCCACTCGTAAAAAAAAGCAAAGCTGCCCACCGCAGTT
>KN884930.1:45152-56406 GCA_000934455.1 Apostichopus parvimensis | reverse complement strand
CATTTACGGTAGGCTCAAATGAGCACCAAAAATGTGGGACCAACCTGCTGTTTGGTTAAAAGGAGAATTCCTGGCCTTGCACTTCTTGTTTTATACCCCTACAGAAGTGTTCAACAAAATCTGCTTAGTTTTACTCAGATAGTATTCCTAACATGGTTGGCAGCTTAGTTTAACTTAATTAGTAGTCCTACATAGGGTACAGCAGCTTGATATGTATTTTATACTGGGAAGCAACTGTATTGTCAGTTATCACAAAATCTGCTTAGTTTGACTCTATTACTAGTCCTTACATGGTTGGCACCTTATATGTACTACATACTGGGCAGAAGCAACTGTTTTGTCTGTTCCCACTAACATTTACAGTAGGCCCTAATGAGCACAGAAAATGTGGGACCAATTAACCTGCCAATTAACCTGCTGTATATATAGTTAAAGATAATTCCTGACCTAGCACTTCCTTTTTTATATCCCCACAAAATTGTTTAAGAAATACTGCTAAGTTTTTTTTTGATTAGTAGTCCTCAATAAGGATGACAGCTTCATAGGTATTTCATACTGGGCAGAAGCAACAATGTTGTCAGTTTCCACTAACATTAACACATGGCTTAAATGAGCACAGAAAATGTGGGACCATGCAACCTGCTGCATATAGTTGTAAGGGTATTTTTGGCCTTGCACTTCATGTTTTATATTCCCACAGGATTATTTTAATAAAATCTGCTTAGTTTTCCTCAATTAGTAGTGTTGATGCTCCATCGTAATTTTACAAAGTAATATGACAGTTTCTCCTTCTGTTGCAGAACGGAAGATGGGTTGATGCAATTGCACGCTTGCAGAATACAGATGGACAGAAACGAATTGACTCTGACTTGATGTATAACAAGAAATGCAAAATTGCAAATGGTAGTGAAGGTGCCCAAATATATGTTGGTGCATTAAATGGCAATCCAGTAGCTGTTAAAAGGATAAATAAAGATCTTTTCCAAAATGAGCAAATCATTTCTAATATTGTGGCAGAAAAGTCAATGAGTCATGTGCTGCCACTTCTTTGTAGTAAAGAAGATGATGACTTTGCATACTTGGTGTCTCCTCTGTGTGAGTGGAATTTGAAAGAAGTTGTTGAAGATAGCAACTGCCCATTGAAAGGTTCTTTGTCAACTGAAAGGAGATGGCAGCTTTGTAAAGAGTTTCTTTTTGGTCTGCAAGAATTACATGAAGCTGGCATCATGCACCGAGATATAAAACCAACAAATATTCTACTTGGTAAGTGACAATCACAAAATAATTATATGAACTCATACAGTTTAACTCTCTACTAAAAAGTCTGATATGAGACTATGAAAAAGAACTTCACTAACTGTACTTCAAGTTTTACTATTCTCTAGCTGTACCAATTTATTAAAAGAGCCTTGAATTTTGTACCATTTGAGTAGTAAAATAAAATTTTAATACATTTTTCCAACTCCATACAAATTCAGATGTCACAGGGAAGCTACTTGTAGCAGATTTTGGGATAAGTCGACAGCTCTTTGGCAAAACATCAGTCGTAACGTCTGCAGTGGGAACATTGTGTTGGATGGCCAGTGAAGCCATTGGAGGTGACAGAACAAGATACACAATGGCATCTGACATTCAGGTATGAAAATGTTACTACGTTTTTCCTATTCTGAAAGACTATCAGCCAATTAACCATTTCACATTCATTGGCATTTAATTAGTATCAAAATGCCCAAATACAACTTTTTTTAAAGGAATTCTGAAACCAACTTTCACTATAATGCACTTAAAATAAGTAAAACTCCAAATAAATAGTATATTGTAAGTCTTGCTGTGATGGAAGAAACTAACATTTAAATGGGACACACGTACAGTACCAGTAAGTGTTGATTTTAAAGACTAGAGTGCCAGTGACATTCTCAATACTTGTGTGTTATATACTGAAGCATGCATAATTGAATTATTATTCACCGCTAAAACATCAGGAAATTTAGTCACAGTGTAAGCAATTGGGCTATTCAATTAAAACTCTTTATGTTTGGATGAAAACAGAGGGTTGATTGCAGATTACCCCAATATGCAATGTCCCAGGCTGAGTGACTATATTTTACTTGAAAAATCCCACAACTAGTTGTAATGCTGTGTACAACATAACCCCTAGAAAAGAAAGTGTGAACATGCATTTGCAAAAGAAAATCTGGTTTCTGACCTAAATCAAAGCATTCAGTTTTAACCACTCATCAAAAGTACACCCGTGCAAAATATTGGAAGAAATAGCTTAAAATGGATAGGCGGAAACAAATAAAACAGAAGACACCAGGCAGTGTGACAATATTATTTCTGTACATGGTATGCCTGAGATGACAAACAGCTTATTTTCTGTATACAGTACCTTAGCTGACTGGTGTGGAATCTGAATGCCTCCAAAATGGAAAGGCATACATTCTTACCTACAGTTAATAAATTTACATTTACAGACTAGCTAATTTTCTAGTAAGGTTTTTATGCATTCCTGAATTATTCCTGCATTATTGTGTTGATGGGAAGGCACACTTCAGAGTACTAACAATGAAAATATGAAAATATGAAATATGAAATACAATGAAAATATGAAATACTTAAATGGTTTTTACATTTGTAATCTTTTCCTTTAGTTATTGATATGAAAAAGTCTGATTATCATTTGAATATATGCACGATTCAAAAAATTGCACCCCCTATCCAGGGACGTAGCGAAGGCCTGATGATTGGGGGGGTGTAGTGGCTGAAATTCCAACTGGATGGGTTTTGGAGCCAGAATATTCCGACTGCTGCCTTGTACCCCCCCCCGCACTAATCGTCAACGATACGGTCAGTGTCAGTCAGGCACCCATCTTTCGCGACTGCACTTTTGTTCCGAACTTTTTTCGATACATTTGTACCTTATGGGGCAAAGTTTTTGCTTATGTTGATGGCACTTTTAAACTTCCGTAGATTAGCATTGAGTGTTTTAATGGTTTACCATAGAGGCAATGTACATCCCAACGACGTAGCCAAGAATTAGAAAGGGGGAGCACTTTTTTGCGACTGATATGGGGGAGGGGTCTAAGGGGAGTGGGTGTCCCCCTCCCCTTTGAGATATTTTTGAACAATTGAAGGTCCTTAGATGCGATCTGGTGCAATTTTTTGCCAGTTTCATCATTATCATATAATATCATATTACCAGCAGATTTTGTTTCCTGTTTGAATTCTTTTACATTTTCTTTTACATAATATATCAGAAAGACAAACATAGTGCTCTTTTACAATTTTTCCAGACGGATGATTCGTGTTTATTGTCCAATGTCTGGACTTTAATACATTTGACGAACTTAACTGATGGACAATATCAGTGGCGTAGGAAGGTACTTTTGAGCGGGGGGGCTGAAGACTGATGGCCGACCTGGGGGAGGGGTCTAAGGAGAGGGGGTGTCCCCTCCCCTTTGGATTTTGTTTGCATTTCCAGGTGGCCTCAGATATGCAATTTGGTGCAATAAAGCAAACTTCAACACCCACTCCCTTTTGTAAATAATTTTGCATTTTCACCTGGCCTTAGATGCAATTTGGTGCTCCAAATGAGATTTTTTTCTCATTTGGAAATGAAAAAGGGGTTTTCTGACTTGCGGAGCGGGGGCGGAATGATACTTCCGCCCCACCACATTTTTCACTGGGTGGGCTGGCCCCCCCCCCCCCAGCACCACCGGTTCCTACGCCCTTGGACAATATAAACTTTCATATTTTGTAAGACAGCCAGATTTGCAGTGGCCTAAAAAAAAATATCGTTATCGCCGTGTATTAGCAGTGTAATGATTATTTATAGGAAGTGCGTATCACATACAATTGCTAGCTTAGCTTCATAACATGCTGTTCGTGCAACAACTTAAGACGAATCATAGAAAGGATGAGAAAGAACGTTGTCGACGTTGTTGTGCATACGGTTCGTGACATTCCATCGAGTGAGGTTAGGTAGATATGTATTTTATTATGCAGTGCCAACTGTAGGTTTGATATAGGCTATAGGCTAAATTTAGCTATTGCATCTGCCAAACTAAGTAAGTAGTTGAATCAGTAGGCCTGAATGTTATTACGATTATAATCGAGTTAACGGAGCTGACGAGTATTCAAGATCAAAACAGCACTGACAAAATACCATGCTAAAAAAACAAGTATATCCTGAACTTACTTGAAGCTAGCGAACAGGGTTGACCCACCCAATAGCAAAATTAATACATAAATTATCAGAACTGAAGCTGGCGAACGTTGTAGTTTTTTTAGAGTATTCAAAATCATACGAAGTTTTGTATGGTGGAGTATAAGGATCGCAAGATACAATTTCTCAATGTGACGAGAAAAACGTGGTAAATATGACTGATTAAAGGTCAATTTTGATCGAAAATTTTATGTCACTCACAAATTACAAGAACATATGAAAATAAGAGTGCGACAGTCAGAAAAATTAGAGTGCGACAGTCGGAAATTACGAATTGAAGCTGGCGACAGTCGGAAATTCCAACAGTCGGAAATTCTGACTGTCGCACTCAAATTTTCCAACTATCGTCATTTTTACCAAGATTGGGGGGGTGAGACACCCCCCACACCCCCCCTCTAGCGACGTCCCTGCCCCTATCATTGCTGATACCGTAGCATCCAATCAGATCTTCACAATGACGAATTTCTTTCACCAAATTTTTGCTCTTTTGTTTAGTAGTATGATCCAATTAAGAAAAGTATTTAAGACCAAAACAATATGAGATCTGTTATTTCTGTCTTCAAACACAATGCAGCAGCTCGGTTTGGCGTCAGCACATGCCCATAGGGAATGTATTAACCAAAAACAGCAACTTTACAAGGTTTTGTATGAAAACAGAGATATGGACAGTGATTACTTGTTCATGGTCTCAACTCTTAACATGCTTAAACTTTTCCAACCAGTCAAAAGTATGGAAAAGAAGTACATCAATGTCAACAAGGGATATAAACCTATCATCAATAAAAGAGATCATTTGATTTCTTGAACCATTATCTGTAAGTTTCTTGTGTATACTGTACATACAAACGCATAATCAAACTTAATAGCTCCAGTCTTTAAAGATCTGCTGAGCCTGTATTGGCCCCAAATATATAGCAATTGCTATCACCAACATTTTGGTGTGGTATAATGCTGACAAAATTGTTAGAAGTTAACCCGGATTATTGCTTTAATGGAGAACAAGTATTAGTTACAGCTTTGGAAGAGAAAGATGTTGGCCTTTTAATAATTGATTGAGACTTCAGGTTGAAATTCTTTTATTGAGATCATAACATTGTTTTGTTATGTAATATTGTTGTTAGTTCATGTAAATACTAATTTGTAATCCTGATCCCCGCATATATATTCTTTCAAGTTTGTATGTTGTTTAACATGATTTCAATTTCATTTCATGAATTGTAAAATGCAGCCTAAATCAGAAACCACAGTGTCTAATTAAAGGTAGTCTGTATTAACCCCAAATTATAGCATGCTATAATTGCTAGAAGCTCAAAAACAGTACTTTCCTGGAGGTATTTACTCTCCAAATTGTTCTTAGACATTCTAAATGAACACACAAGATGACTAAATGTCCAAGTGAGGTAAATTTCCTCCAGGGTGGTAATAACAACAGTTAATAATTTTGACCAACGGTGACCAAATTTTAATATCTGGCATATTTAGGGCAAAAACAGCACACTTTTAACAGGTCTGTTTAGTCCATGCATGTTGGCATCTCTGAAATTTGGATTGTAAATTAAGTGATCGTTACTTTATTTTATTGTCCCAGAACATGTGACCTGTTTTAATTCCAGCACCACCTCAATGTTGTTAAATGAGTGGAATGAGGTAGAACATGTACCTACAGTACATGCAAATATACAGGTGGTATTGAATGATAAATTTACTTGGGGGAATAATGTTGATGACTGGTAAAATAGTTCTATTCTAGCCTTTCTAGGCTACACTGTCTTCCAAAAATGTGCCTCTATAAAGTACACTCAGAAAGTAAGGATGTTTTACAATGCTATGATTCCTGGAATTTGGATATATTGCCTTATTTGCTAAGGTAATAATGTTAATATTAAATCAGAAAGGGATCATATGACAAAATTATCAAGAAAGCAGAAACAGTAATCAGGTGGTCCCAGTCTGTAGTTGACTTGGTCTAGCTACCATTGCTACAGTCTAAGTTAAACACAGTTTGGAGAGAGTGAAGTCATCCAATTTTTCATACACTGTTTTGTCAAACAGTCTTATAAATAGTGGTATTGGTAGACTGATACTTCCTGAACTAAAGACTAATCTATACCAAAATTGATTCATCCCTCGTGCAATAAAACTTAGTAACAACAAGTTGAGTTGTTAGTCCTCATAATAGGTATGCCAACTGTTTTATTACATTTTTTTCAATCTTTTCTTTTTCAATTATCTGTGACTTTAGATTTATATATTTTTTATTGTTTTTAGGACAAGTGCGAGTATCCTAATTCCAATTTATATAAAGCAATAAGGTTTTACTCACATACTTACTTACTTAATACTTATAACTTAAAGAATAGGATTGGTCAAATGAAAATGGTAAATAAACTAGTCTTTTTACGTATCTCCGTTTAGTGAAAATCTGTTTACCTACTGTAGCACTTCGAACACGACATGGAGATCATATTAAATTATCTAAGTATGTCAGAAACCTGTTCATTGAAGTCATGAGATGAAGGTGCATGGGGTAATTATACCAGTTCACGAAATGTAAGGGGATCTGAACCAATTGCATGGTTACAACATGCTTGACACTCAAGTGAACATGTACTACAGCTACCATATGACAATCATTGCTCTCATTTGCCTTATTTAGAATGCTGGATGCCTACTATACTACATATTGAGTGATGGTCACATGCCATATGAAACCTGTTTTCCATATCATCTGGAACCTCATGGCATACTGAGAAATAGACAAAATAATGACTACAGTCTTCAACACATTCCCAGCTCATCAGTAGCCAATGGAATTGCAAAGATGCTGCATCCTGAACCTAACAACCGTCCGAGTATTGAAGCCTGCCTCCAATTATTTCGGGGTAAGCAGTCAGGCTTAATAATTATTAACTAATGCCACTCATTCCATCATCAGGTGGTTAATTACCACAGGTGAAATATCATTATCCAATCCCCTAAACATTTTTGATGGCATTAATGTACACTGTCTGTTTGAAGTGTTCTAGCATTGAGCAACAATGAGCTACAAGAATATTACAGTTCAGTGGCATATTCCATCTCTTTCTCTGTAAAACAAATATGAAAAAATAATAAAAAGGAAAGGTTTTCTATAAAACAACAACTAAGAAATATATATATTATGAAAGTTCCACATGAACACTGCTAGCCCATTTATCTCAAGTGTTCAGTACAGAACAGTGAGTTGTTCTACTAATGTACAAAATAAAATGCTATAGCTGTGAACATGTACAGTACATGACAATCCGCATTTAACAATTAAGTGTTCAATTTCCCCCCTCCCCCCCCCCGTTTCCTTGACTCAAAGGCAGCGGACACCCTGTTGTTACTCTCGAGTGTGAGGTTGTTGGTAAAATAAGCGAGTCGACTGTAAACGAGGGGGGGGAGGTGAAAAGTAGGATAAAAGTAGGATCAAAATTTTCAATGAAACAGCAAAAGTAGGATTTTGTAGACCAAAAGTAGGATATTTGCAGCTTTCAGTGGTATAGTTGTCATCGATACTCACAAATGCTGATGGCACTATACGACTTATTTAGACATTGTTTTCATATATACTCACAGCATTTACCATTATCCACTGTTTAGTGCCGAGTTGGTGGTACTCATCGGTTTTTCCCCTGGATTAATGTTGAGTGCACTGATTGCTGTCCTGGGGAGGGGTCAAAGGGGAGGTCTCTCCCTGCCCTTAGATAACTTTTAGCTATATTGATGGTGCTCAGATGGCAGATTATGCAACTTCGAGCCCTTGAAGCTGATAATGTCTCTGAATATTTTCCCCATATGAGCTGCTGTTACGTGTCTGCACTTGTACTTAATGGCTGCTAGCTTTAACATGGCTGACAGCTTGTGCAATCACAAATGCAGAGTTCATATCACATTTGTAATTTAGCTAAATCAGACAAAATCTAAACCCACTACATAGAGCAGTTTTGCTGTTCAGCCTAAAAAGTGCAGCACTAAAATAGTTACTATATGTAATCAAATCAAACTTGCATTATACTTAGGCTGCACTGTTACTTGTTCTGCAGTGCTTGGCGTGACTGTCGATTTAACAGTAGTACTGGGCAAGGCCCGCCACCCGGTTTGGTCACATCCCTGGTTACTCCTGTACCTAATTGCACAGTATATGTTGGATAATTATTTATTAAAGGGAACATAGGGTGCAATTTATTTTTAACATGACAATTCAAAAAATTAGGATAAAGTAGGATATTTTAAGAAAAAAGGAGAAGTAGGAGGAATTTCAAAAAGTACAGTAGGAGAATTAAGTAGGAGTCACTTGATAAGCTAGGGAGACAGGATCACTAAAGTAGCATAGGTGGTATGAATTAGCATTTCCCAGATAATTATGTCCATGCACTGAACCCAGTTGAAATAATAGTTCATTTTCTTCCCCAAACATTGACATGCATCAACATTTGGGCACTTCAGTGTACTATATTGTGTTCTATATATTTACGGCCTACATCAGATGTACTGTCAACTCAGAACTGTAACCATGTTACTATAGTGAAAGTGTATTAAGGTGCTAACACAGGAACCATTGTGCTTTAAACAGTCCAATTAGCTAAATGAATTTACATATAATCACAGAAACTTTTAGAGTTTTAGCAAGCTAAATTTTGAAGCCAATACAATTTCTGTATCAGCACTCACTAGCAGGACAAGTGAGTTTGTCAGGGTCATCTGAGACTGCTTGCCTTTTGAGATACAGGAAATGTAAACTTGAAAATAATGCTGTACCTAGTCTAGTATTTCCAAAATGTGCATGCGCCTATGTTTTTCAAAGCTATCAATTTTTAAATTGGTTAAAGGAAATGTGTGAAAATCAAAATTTCATTGTAATTGGAACCACTCTAATCCTCCATGTACAGACAACGCAAAAAAGTGTGTTATATGATATGAATGTAGTGATAATCTCATGTTTCATTATAAATATAGCCACATTGAATATGTACATTTTCAAATCGTTTTATGAACCAAAATATAATGTTTAACCAGCTGTTTCTTATGTAGAAACTAATCTGATATCTCTTTAATGGTGCATATTTGTCTTTCATAGTGTTAATTACTTTTGCCTTTGTAGAAAACTCTCCTGGTGATGACTCAACAGAAGAACAAGTTGAAACAACAAAGGGGAAACAATTTCTTGACATGGATCAAGAAATAGATGACGCAGCAGATTCTACTGATCCAAAAATGGTTAGGAATGAAGTATTTAGAATTGGTCACTGCACACAATTAGCTGACAGCAATTTTACAAAACCTTTTAGTACTGAATGTTGTTTCTGTTGTGATGATTGAATCATTTGTGACATATCAATTACATCCTTTTGATCTTGAAGAATGTGGAATCATTAATAACTCCATTCACTACTGACAAGTTTGCACCTAGTCATATATGTCCTTTGATGAACTACATTCAGTATCAGCTCAACTAAACATGATGCAGCCATGTATTGCTACTTAAAGGTCTGCTGTATAGACCCCAAGTATAGCACGCTACCACAAAAAAGTTTCTTAAGATTACGTTATCAACCTGCCTTGGTCTTAATATGACCTCTCTTTACCAATTAGTCTGCAACGCCTGCCACATATTTTTTCTTGTATGAGGGTCTTTGTGTAAACGCTGTATGATTAACTACACTGTAGACATGTATAAGGACATATTTCCACACAGTGTTTACACAAAGATCTCATGGTGTTAAGAAGCTATGCAGGCTAATTGTAGAGCCTGAGGTCACAGGTCGATTACGTAATCACAAAACTTTCCTAGCGATAGCATGCTATAGTTGGGGCCAATAAAGCAGATCTTTCAAGTTGAACAGTAAAGCTAATGGACTGTACTAAAGAAATTTGAGCATGCACATGGAGAATCCCAGATGCTACTTGAGATGCTTGTTAAGTTGCAACATTTCATAAACTTGCACATATTTGTTCTGTGTCAAAACTTACAAATTTGAGAAATCATAACCAATTAATTGTTAAATATTCCCTAATTATAACACAGTAAAAACTCAAGACAATCTTTGTATCGCACGCATGCATTCAGGTGCCCACAATCGCTTATAGGGCATAGACTAATGCATTCATGTCACGGAACTTTACAGTATGGAGATTGCATAATTTCAACTGATATTACTATAAGGCAGTGATATTTTGACTGTTTGCTGCAGCCATCATGAGTACAAGCACATATGGAGTCTATGCAGAAGAGGATTGAAAGTCTTCTTTGGGGCAATGTTTTGTAGTTTCTGAACCTAGAGTATCTGGTATACTTGACTATGTGCTCTTCCGATCCCCAGCAAAACAGCAAGTTGAGAGCAATTAGCTGCCTTTTGTATTGCCCCAAAAGATGCTTAAATTCAAATATACATCGTCACCTTTGTCAAATTTTAACAAATGTTAACATATCTTTACTTAGTTAATATCAACCGTATGGTTACATTTCCCCCCAGAAACATTCACTTATCGAATGTGAAGTTTTCTAAGACCTAAAAAATATTTTGAAGAGTGAAAACTTCTGGAATAGTACTTCTAGAGACTTTGAAGCAATGTTAGCATGCTAAAATTTGGGGCCAACACAGATGACCTTTAAATCGGCCAACTGCAATTCCTACTTGTTGAAGTATAGCTACTGCAGATGATGTGAACATATTTGAGTACATATATATTACCATTCTGAATAGGTTAACTAAGTCTAAATTCACACCAACACAGTTTTTGTAAGGTACATTTTATCTCAACTTTTTAAAATTCTTTGTTGCCCAGTCTAGCTGTCTTGAGGGTGAAGAAAGCACAGAAGAAAGTGATGCAAGCTTGTGGGAAGAACCTAGTAGTGAAGAAGACCTGCCATCCACAAGCAAAGCATCTGGAAAGCTTTAAGAGGAAGACAACTTTCCTTATGTGGCATCTGCTTGCACCATGAAAAGAGGAAAGAGAAAGTGGGACCAACATGCATTTTGCCTCTACTGTGGAGAAAGGCAGACC
>KN884930.1:24666-45102 GCA_000934455.1 Apostichopus parvimensis | reverse complement strand
GGATAGGCAAGTGCAAAACAAATGATACTGCCTGGCTTCATCTTTGCATTGATGCGAAGCTTTTATTTTCATATTTAAGTGTAAAAGAAGTGTGTATTTGGAATATTGAACAGTCTAGTATTCTTACATCATCAAGTTAAAAGCATTTAGCCGAGACCACGACAATAAAGGCCAGATGAAATTTTAACTTATGTTTCTCCTTTATTACCTGCCTTGCTTCATTTCAATCTCCCTCTCAGCCATGTGTCATGCTACACATGCTGCAATGACCACAAACCATATTGCTGTTCAGTAATTAGCACCATAAATTTCCATATTGCTGTGTTAGGTGGAATGCAAGACAGAAGAAAATGGAAAGAAAGGTTCTCACCCAAGCCATGCCCCCACCAGGCGCCCCAAGCCATGCCCCCTCCATGCCATGGAAGCAAAGAGCCTCTCCCTGCTCCAAGATTGCTTCTTCCAAAAAGGATTAATTACCCAGCCAAGGCACTCCATCAGTTTAAAACAGTACAAAATCTTCCGACTGAGTGCCAACAAAGGGTCATTACAAGCCATCAAAATTTTGTGGCTAGAACACCACCCACCCACAGCCAGTGTATACAACAGCCCCATCACAATATCTGTGCCAAAAACAACTTTGTATTACCAGAAAAAACGTGAGGGAGAAAGGCAAGGGAATGAGAACCCAAAGAGAAAATACATCAGGAAGTCAACCTTCAATTTATGCCATTCATGTCAAATGTCAAAGACAAAAAGACTTTGGTCACAGTCGCCACATTGGAAGGTTGGGAGTTGACACTTTTTGCCCAGCTGTAGAAGGGAAACAACACATATCTAAAGAGGCTTGGCTAGAGGCACGGAAAAGGATCAACCCTCCAAAAAGCAAAACTTGAAGATCTATAGACCATAGTGCATCTGAAATTCTGAATACAACTTACAGTTACATACAACTTGCACTGCAGATGACACTGTTGTCTGTTCAAGATTATATACAAGGCGAAACGTAGACTGAAATTCGTGAAGACTTTGTTGGACATTATAACATCGCCGATAAGAAATGGTCTTACAGATTTGACAAAGAGGATATATTCTGTATCTTTCCTATTGTCACTTGGCAGGTATTTATCACAATGTTACTTTACCAATATAACATTATGTTTTATTTATGGGTGGAGATAGAGGCTAAGGAGCGTGTATTGTCAACCCGAGGAGGGGACACCACAGATGCTCAATCAGTCCTTAGTCTGAGTTTTCTTCAGTTTGGAAAGTACAGGGCTAAAAGCTTCCTCTGGCTGTTAGAAAATTATGTTGGCTGGACGATTATGTTAATGGCAGGTCATGGGCGAGAACAGAAACATTTAAAGGGCAACTCCATTGACCCACAGTGGGACAACAAGGAAGTACTTGACAGGTAAATAATACATTTTATTTTAGAGAGGGCTCTTAGTGGAGCTTACTTCATTTTAAATGACTTTGAAAACTACTCAATTTTAACTAGTTGAGTTTTATTTTTATTCTTATCTAGGTATGTAAATATGTTCCCAGAGATGAGGAGTGGCATTCAACAATGTTAGAGCTTGTGACAAACAGGTTGAGGCAGCTACTACCAGTGATGCTGAGGGTCAAGTCCTTATAGGATTCGGGCCATACAGCGGAATGACAAGAGAAGGGTTATATATACCAGTCTCCAGATGAAAAGATACAGTACTGTGATTGCTTAACAATCGTACACAAATTTTCAACGATCGTAGAATTTCGAATAATATCGCGTAATATCGCACAAGTTCGTACACGAAGCTTTCAACGAAATTTCGCACAATTCTACGCATGTAAAAATCGTTCATTTGACCACAGGTATGTGTGCTTAATGAAGCAGAGAATTAACTGTGAACGAGCGAGGTGAAAGATTAGAATTTTCGAAGCCGTTCCAATAAAAAGGTTAAACTGTAACTTGAATGTCAGTCAAAATTACATAAGTTAATGTCCAAGTCATTATTTTGATTACAGGGTGTATCAGAGTGCACCTATGTTGTCATTTCAGTGTAAATATTAATGAATGATGTTATGAATGCCTCGGCAAAAAACAAATATAAAAAAAAAACACAAACAGAGCGATCAGTATTATGAGGAACATTATTTTTGAAAAGTGAACTCCTTTGATTTTCTGTGGAAAATAAAAACAACACTCTGCATGAAATTGAACCAAACAACAAAGTCTCACAGGATGTCAATTTTAACTATTACTTGAACCAGTTTCAAATTAGAACCAATAATTTGATTAGCAGTGCATATTCCTAATTGCCTAAATTTATACATCGTATTACAATTTAATGCATCAAACTTTTCTTCATCTGCTTCAGGCTGCTAAAGTTCTCAGCCAAGGACAACCACCACAAGCGCAAAGTGTTGACCCTGAAGTGGGTATTACTCCCAGCTCGGTCACAGAGAGTGTAATACAGAGGAGCAAAGCCTTGCTCCAACAGAAAAAGGATGAAGCAAATGAAGTAGGAGAAAAAAACAAAAATACTACACAGAACAGTACCGCCAGGGGTAATGAGCGAAGCAACGAGGAACATGTAGTTAGTGGGTTTAATGCAACCGCACCATCAGATAGGCCCATTGTAAATGAAGAAAAGATATGGACTGAATTGGGTCATCTTCGCGCTATGGTGGAAAACTTAAAGCAAGAGATGGCAACCTTGTCCGAGGATGTGGCACGCATCCAAGAAGCGCAAACCCGTGTTTCATTGGAAGAGACATCAGGCATTTTTTCAGAAAGTATGGGTTTGCTACACGATGTTCCTGACTATTTTGAGTATTCGTTTTTTTACCAACGGCTGCCGCAACATCTACTCCGCCGTTGGTCAACACACAACCGCTGGTTGGCACCACCAGTAGGTTGAGCGAGCAGTCTGGGGCCTCTGAGTTTCTACCTCAGACATTTTTACCTACAGCTGCCTCAACATCTACTCCGCCGCCGGTCATAACACAACCAATGGTTGGCACCACCAGTACCTTGAACCAGCAGTCTGGGGCCACTGGGATTCTTTCTCAGACATTCCTACAATCTTTATCATCTTATGCGGACCAACCGAATACAATTGCACATAAGCTTGCCAGCCAAATATGCAACAGAGAGGAGATGGTAAGGTGCAACTGCAATGGCAGCCACGGGAGAGATGCCCTTCCGCCGCAGAAGCTTGATTTACTAAGGAAGTATTTTTTTGAATTAACACAAACCCCACCCAGTAGGCAAGCAGTTGTTTGGAGAGCGGCAACAACTTCACTGGATGCTTGCTTCCGCAGCAAGCGATCCTATCAAAAGAAAACACAAGTAGGAGTTTAGTGGACTTGAGTCACTATGAAATTCACCTTAATATTACTTTTTATTTGTTCCTTTTGTTCCTACAGTACATTTCTTCTGTTTTGTGTGCAGAAACATTCATGTTGTTGTGTGTATGTTCATGTATGTACAATACAGTATGCAGTTACCATCAGGGACTTCACATCAACACACCTCCAGTCCTCTTAAAGGTGAGGAGTACTTGTTTATTTATTCATTGCAGGGCATCCATAATAATGAATTAATTACTTTTTGCGCTCAGAAACGACAGATCTTAGAGCTATTTTAGAGCATTGTTAGTACAGACTTGACCAATGAGGTATCCCTGTTCTAAAATATATAATTTTAGATCAATGTTAGACACGTCTCAATCAATAACAATACAGTGTAAATGTTTAGAGCATGACGTCAGTGCACCTGAAATTCTGAATACAACTAACAGTAACATACAAGCGCTACAGATGAAACTGTTGTCTTTTCAAAATTAAATCAACTATTATAATGTATACAAGGCGAAACGTAGACCAGTCTCCTGAAATTCGTGAAGAATTTGTTGGACATTATAACATCTCCGATATCAAAATAGTCTTACAGATTTAACAAAGTGGATATATTCTGTATCTTTCCTTATTGTCACTAGGCAGGTATTTATTACAACGTTACTTTACCAATATAACATTATGTTTTATTTATAGGTGGAGATAGAGGCTAAGGAGCGTGTATTGTCAACCCGAGGAGGGGACACCACAGATGCTAAATCAGTCCTTAGTCTGAGTTTTCTTCAGTTTGGAAAGTACAGGGATAAAAGCTACTTCTGGCTGTTAGAAAATGATGTTGGATGGACGATTATGTTAATGGCATTTAAGGACACCTCCATTGACCCACAGTGGGACAACAAGGAAGCACTTGACAGGGAAATAATACACTTTTTTTCTTAGACAGGGCTCTCAGTGAAGCTTATGTCATTTAAAATGACTTTGAAAACAACAATTTTAACTAGTTGAGTTTTATTTTTATTCTTATTCTAGGTATGTAGATATGTTCCCAGAGATGAGGAGTGGCATTCAACAATGTTAGAGCTTGTGACAAACAGGTTGAGGCAGCTACTACCTCTACTAGCAGTGATGCTGAGGGTCAAGTCCTAGGATTCAGGCCATACAGCAGAATGACAAGAGAAGGGTTATACCAGTCTCCAGATGAAAAGAAAGAGAAGTATGTTGAAGATGTCTTGAAACTCCCAGTGAAATATCTGGGTGGACATCTTCATCAACTACAGAACTACTTAAAGAAGAAGAAAGCACTTCAAAGCAGTGGACCCAGGACTCATTCCTACAACAGTGAGCATTGAGTTCCTGTACAGCCAAACAGGGAAGAATTGTAAATCTGCCAAGCTTAACCCAGATGACCAGAAGACCTGACAGATGCCCTAAAGATGATGAAGGCTTTGAAGAGCAACCTGGAGAAGATTGGCATTGAGTACCTTTACAGCCAAACAGAGAAGAATTGTAAATCTGCCAAGCTTGACCCGAATGACCAGAAGACCTGACAGATGCCCTGGATGATGATAAAGGCTTTGAAGAGCAACCTGGAGAGGATTGGCATTGAGTACCTTTACAGCCAAACAGAGAAGAATTGTAAATCTGCCAAGCTTGACCCGAATGACCAGAAGACCTGACAGATGCCCTAAAGATAACGAAGGCTTTGAAGAGCAACCTGGAGAGGACGACCCGTCCATCTACTCTCCTTTCGACGGTCAGCAGCATGAACCACCAGGGACTTCACATCAACACACCTCCAGTCCTCTTAAAGGTGAGGAGTACTTGTTTATTTATTCATTGCAGAAGATCCATTATAATCAATTACTTAAATTAAATAATATATTTCAATGGATATTTTCTTTAGTAGATTAATGTGAAAGAAACCAAGTCAGTTCCAGTACTGGGGGGATCTAGTGCCCAGCCAGATGCAAGCAGTGCTTCCCATCACCAGTTAACTCCACTCAACACCGCCAGTACTAAAACACCAGTTGTGAGTACTCATTGTTACTTTAAATTGATTACTCTCTGCACCTCACTCGTTCCCAGCTGTCAACATGTCTTTCTACATTCTCTCACACTTACATTTGCATTAATTTATTTTCACAGGCTATAGAGCCCTCTGGGCTATTTAGCTGGAAACAGATCCAGGGTGTAGGAGAGGTGCTCTTCAGGCTGCATGATGTCCCTGTTCTGACAGAGTCTGCTGTGGACACCATCATACACCTGTGGAAGAGGCTTACTATTTCAGGAGTCACAAGTGTTGTATCCACCACGGTACAGGGACGATGCCTCTCTTCTTTTATTCCACAATGTATAAAACTTCATAATTTAAATTTGAAACGCTAATTTGTCACTGTGCAATGTTTTATATATGTCCTGCTTTGTTTATTTGTTCTTGCCCTTTTGTAATTTTATAGTATATTTGTATTTATATTATACTGTTTTTATGCGGACACTTTGTGGGGTTTAAGTTTATAATATCTTATCTTATACTGAACGATTCATGCAGAAGAAGCCAGCAACATCTCACAGACAGACCATGATACAAGGCAAGGTTAGTCTCAGAAGGTGAGAAAGTGTTATTTACATTGAGGATCAAGTAACAATATAACCTTGATTATTTTACAGCAATAAAATATGCAATATCTTGATAATTGTCATTTGTTTCAGAGCAATGGTAGGTGGAAATTCTGGGCCAGCCACATCTGTGGCTGCCAGCCCACTTGTTGAGGCTATTTGTCTTAAACTGAAGTCAAATCTGCCACTCTCCAGAAAAGATCAATGGAAAGATGACCAGTGCCCTGCTAATCTTCTATGTAACATTCCAACTTAAGTATTTGTGCTGTCGTAGTGAGCACATTTATGAGTTACAATGTGTATCAACATATACTCGTACACTCAGCGTCGGAAATTCACGGGGGCGAAGAGCGATTCGCTAATTGTGAACGCTAAGAAAGCCCTTGAAAGCACAATTGTGAGGGTGAAAAGTTTTTTTAAATGTAAGAAAATCGTCCCCGATAATATTAAAGGGGTCCGTGCATAATTACTTTTGACATAATTCTTCACTTGTTAACGCTTATTTACCTTTACTTACTTAACCAAGATTCTTAAAAATACGATATAAATTATTTGTTTGCCGCAAATTTTCCTTCTTATGACAACTTCGTCCAGTTCCGTGAATTCCAAATTCATTGTTTACGAACACCATAGACTTAGGCTGGGTCATAGTATAGCCCAATGATATACATAGTACCGAACGTGGTCGATACAAGACCTATGTCACAGCTTCATACTGTACTTACTGTGAAGCCATGACACTGAAAGACGGCAATGAAATATTCTGCGAAACAGCGTACATTCCACCTCCCACATAAACACTACATACCGACTTGAAGCAAGTTTAAGTTGTAAACTGATTTTTGTCAATGACCAATCCCAATGAAAGTTATGAGTGTAAAATGGTTCGCTATCTGCACATGTATCATAGGAATTTTCCATGTGCGGAGGTTATTCACAAACTTCACGGAGCATTAGTAAACAAACAGCGAAACCATTTAAATTGTACTTATTACAGGGAACAGTTTGAGCTTACAAAGTACGTAATGTGTTTTGAAGGTATTCATAAATATCTTGTGTTCATATATTAACCAATTAAAAAAGTTTAATGAACATCACGATGGCTTGGGAGATGCAGGCAACCCCTACACAGCTATAGTACTAGCGGCAAAGGTAGACTACTAACAATATCCCCATGTGATATTAAAATATGAGAGCATTAATTAATGAAATAAATAAAAATTTTACAAGTTGCAAATTATTCTGTCATTTTGGTCAAACATATTCGACAAAAAAGCATGCCGAGTTGGTTAGGCTTTACTGTGTCATACACTAACAACGGTAGGATAATATTAGGTTTGTTAACACAAAAACATGAAGAAAAAATTGTTTCGTGTCAGAATACCAATACACTTAAGGTGGCCAAACACATCCTTTAGTATTTCTTGTGACATGTTCTACATGCCATCAGTCATAATTCGAAAAATTAAAACAATTTAAGGAGTTTTGAGACAAGGTTGCCGTTATTGCTACCATGATTTGCTGCAAACAGCTTTAAGACTTTCACCTAACACCAGTTGGAAGATAGATGCTTTGTCAACTTTAGAGTTTCATTGAGTGAAATATCCCTTTGATTTAAGCAGTGTTATGGAGTAATAGTGCCATTTTGCATGTCCCATTCTGCTGCTAAAACACAAGATAAATAATTGGGAAAATGTACTAACCAAGTAGCAGCTCAAAGTTGCAGGGAGGTACTGCATAGGCTTAGGACTCACGCACACCAACCTACTGTATAGTACATGCCTAAGCAAGTTTTTAAATACAAATTGAAAGTATTGATCAATTGGGCTAATTGTGTTCTTTTAGAAGTGAATATTTCTTGAATGCAGTTTGCAGGTAGTTACAATGTTATTTAATATATTACTATAAAATGGCCCTCGCCAACAAAAAAGTAGCCCCTGCACAGGCATTCTCAGGGGCTCTTTTTTAGTCACAAATAGCCCCCCTTGACTTTTTTTTTAATTCTGACCCTGCGTACACTAGTATTATATACATGATATATGTTTCGACATAAAATATATCTTATTTAACCCTTAATTGAACATATATCATACTACATATATCATACTACCCTTATTACCCTTATGTTTTCTCATTCAACAGTGGAATGATGATGCTTTGGAGCATCTCCGAGCTGAACTAGATTGTACAGATTGGGATATGTTCGTGGAGGCCAGCAGAGACATAGATGAACTAACATATACAATAAGCGATTATATTAACTTTTGTGTGGAGAGAACTATTCCTACAAAGAAGATTAAAATCTTTCCTAACAATAAACCATCACAAAAAGAGTCAAAGATGTCATCAATAAGAAGGACTTTTTGGGAAAGGAGATCAGGAAAGATAAAAGCAAGTGCAATTTGAACTTAAACAGGTAATCAAGGAAGAGAAGGCCGCTTATCGTGACAAAATCGAAGGATATTTCACTGACAACAACATGAAGCGTGTCTGGGAAGGGATGCCCCTGATGAGCGGATACACAAATAAAACCAACTCTTGCCAACTACCTGCTGCTACAGTTGATTATGCAAATGAACTGAATTATTTTTATAACCATTCTGACAATCATGATTTTTCGACTGAGCATATTAATCTGCAAGGACTGCTGACTGATTTTAACTGCAACCTATAGTGGTGACTGAGAACAACGTACGTCGTCAGTTTTCTAAGTTACATTCATCAAAGGCTGCCGGGCCTGATCATCTCTCATCACGGGTATTAAAACATTGTGCAATAGAACTGGCTAACATTTTCACTATTATATACAATCGGTCTTTTTAGTTTGGACATATTCCTTCTTTATGGAAACAATCATGTGTTATACCTATTCCTAAAAAATTAGTAATATCATGTATGAATGACTTGCGCCCTGTCGCACCCGGTCCGTGCCAATGAAGGTATATGAGCGTTTATTTTTAAAACATTTTAATCCTTTAGTAGCTCCTTTTCTAGACCCTTTACAGTTTGCATACAATTCTGGTTGCAGCTGTGAAGATGCCATCCTTGTGATCCTTGACAGGCTATACTCTCACTTAGAACATTCTGGTAATTCTGCACGGGTCATGTTTTTCAATTTTTCCTCTGGCTTTAATACTATTCAACCCCATAATTTAGTATCTCAACTCTTAAAAATGGACATCACCGATGGTTAAATTAAATGGATTATGATGTATCTTAAAACCGTACACAATTTGTGAAACTTAGTCCCACCTGCCGTTCAGATACTATTATGTCCAATACAGGGGCCCCTCAAGGGACTGTCCAATACAGGGGCCCCTCAAGGGACTGTCCAATACAGGGGCCCCTCAAGGGACTGTCCTGGCTCCTTTTCTTTTCTCATTATACACGTCTGATTGCAGATCTCTGTCGGAGAGATGCCCTCTCATCAAATTTGCCGATGATACCCCGGCTGGACTCATTTATGGAAATGATGATAGGGCATACCTCTGTGACTCAAACTTTGTACAATTAAATGTCTCGAAAACAAAAGAAATGGTCATCGACTTTAGACATAATGTTATTCCACCACCTTCTGTAATTATTAAAGAGAATGAGGTAGAACGTGTGTCTACCTATAAATATCTGGGAGTGGTTTTCAACGATAAATTGACTTGGACGGATCATGTTGACGTCCTGGTTAGAAAGTTGAATTCAAGATTATATTGTCTGAGAAAAATGTCACATTTCAATGTGCGTACGGAAATTTTAGATATGTTCTGTAATGCTACCATCTGTGGAGTTTGGAGATACTGCCTCATTTGTTGGGGTGGTAACTTTAGTAAGACAGAAAGGGATCCTGTTGACAACACCATTAAAAAAGCTAAAATATTAGTAGAGGGGTCTCAGTCTGCTGTTGATTTTGTCTACCAGTGTCTCCTCCTACAGTCCAAGCTCAACTCCGTTTGGGACGACTGTAGTCACCCATTTCATGTTCAACTCCATGATAGATTAATGGATAGGGGCATTGGTAGACTAAGACTTCCTCAACTGAAGACCAACCGGCCCAGCCATTCATTTATCCCTCGTGCAATAAAACTTTACAACAGCAATTTGAGTCGTTAGGTGGTTGCCTAGTCCTTGGATGGGTAGGCTCTCTGACTTTAACTATTTAACTTGATCTTTAGTTATTTCTTTAGTTATTAATTGTTAATATGAATATACTTATAAATATATATTTTTGTATTTCTTATAATGTGCGAGTATCGAATTTTCCGATTTTATGGAGCAATTAAGTTTTACTTACTTACTTAACAACCTTTCATACGTTTTTGTAGAGTATTTGTTCATCAGCATGTACCGACCGATGTCTCTAGACATACCTCTGTAGAAATCCCCAACTCCTTCTAAACTTCCAATTTCTCATCCTTTTCAGGGTGTCTCTTCTCCAGCTCTTGTGGATAATAGTTCTGGACGGACACTGAAACAACAACAAATTAAGAAACAAAGACTGTTTTGAAGTTGATGAAGAAGTACAGGTTTATAGTGAGGTTCCTGTCAATGTTTTCTGTGAAGAGTCTTCACTAAATGTTTGTTTTTTATATCAATAAATAATACATTTCCATCAGTATTAATACAATTGTCAACCAAAGTGTGCAGTGCAATGAAATCAAAGTATGACTGATTGCTCTATTCATATATTGCTGTTCATTCAATCATTGTAGTATTAACAACATGCAAGGTATGTACACAACTGTTTGAACTGGATTTATTTTGCCACCAAGCGTTGAAGAAAGGATATGTGAATGGGAGGTAATAGGGCAGTAAAGTGATTTCATATTTTCCGATTAGGTTCCTCAGTCTTCAATACACGAGACCTGATAACAGTGGAAAGTTTCAGTTGTGCTGCAACAGACAACTAAAAACAGCAATGAAGCTCACCTGCAATGTTTTCTAATTTCTTGCTTTGATGGGTTCCCCTTGGCTCCAATGACAGATATGGCTCTTCTATGGTTCTCCATATCCTTGGGGTCTACAATGAAGAAAATACTTGAGAATAACCTCATGAACAACCATATGCAGGGTGGGCTGATGAGGTGCATGCTGACAGAGGTAGTGGAGGCTATCAAGCAATTCGACTATGTCTTCCTAATAGTTCTGTCTGCAGGCACTGTGTCTGGCCCCACAACTTTGGCAGCTAACACCTTCCACGCCAGCACTTGGGTCACTGCCTGAAGTTAGAATGTGACTTGTTGATGGCTGCTTGTGACGTCTTGTTGAACATGGTGAGGCAACACCAAACCAATTGTCCACCAAGGCTTCTGAATCATAGTCTGCTCAGATAGGTCATAATCTCCAAATGGAGACCCACTGCCTTGTCCAAAGTAAACTGAGCTGTAGCTTTCTGCACAAACAGTAAGTACAATATGTAAATACTATGTATAGGCCCTCTTGTACCTCAGCTGATTAAGTTCTTAAATTTCTTTGCATACATCTGTAGGAGAACAGCCAGACCTCCATAGCTGGTCACATTTGCAAACAGCTTTTATATAGGTCATCAGGGCAGGGAAAATGTTCTGCAGGGTCTGTGGCAGTAATTTCAAGTATCCTGGTAGGTCACGTGCCAATGGCGAGCATTTGCACTTCTTACATTGCAGAGTGCTGGCTAGTCTGTAGTACTGTCCTGTATTTGGAAGGCCTGTGTATCCTCCACAAGTCCCTACATAGACCGGACCCAAGCAAATGAAGACAAGTTACCTCCGGGCCCCATATAAGTATAGGATGCAACCAGAACTCGTCAGGTTTTGAAAGTTCTGATAAATGCGTGCTTGAAGCCCTCTAGGTAGTGGTGTTCTCTACAGAGAAGCTTGCTACTTTGACAGCTGAATCCACAGTACCTGGAAGGAGTCTAAACCTCCTCATTTCTGCTTTCATCCATCTCTCCTGGGATGGGCTAACAATTGCTTGCCAACTCGGACTAATCTAAACATGGATTGTCCATGAACTGTACATTTGCTGTCTGATCCATTTACGGTACTTAATATGTCGGAGCTCATGATATCACTGCACATCATCTTGTAAAACCTGTCAAAGCCAAGCAGTCTAAATCTGTGGTCCCCTGTCTCAGTAGCCTTAAGGTATGCCTGCTTGCCTGCAAGAATTATCTCATGTGTTGTTCTGCAACTTTCAAAAGATGATGTATATTTCACAAATGCATCAATGTTTGCAGCTGCCCTCGTTGCCTCCAGCTCAGTCTTCTCAGGACCCAGACACTTCTTGTTTCCTCCATAGGTGCAAGGCATACCTGATATAATTATCAAGTACCCATTCAATGGTTTTGCCTAGTATTGACCTCTCTGATGCTTGAAGTGGCCCAGGAGTGTTGTGCCATCATGCTCCACTATTCCAGCTCTATGAATGACTTCCATCTCTTTCACCTCATCTGGAGACTTGACTATAGGGACAGGTACTGTACTGTAGTCGGGCATCCTTAATACCTCTTTTAAGCATCTTCTGCTGCTGCTGCAGATGGTTTCATAATCACTTCACCATTTTCTGTTAGTTGGATTTTTCGGATTAGACATTGTTTCTGTTGAGGAGCAATGTAAATAGATTTTGCATTAAATGATGAGCACAATTCTGAATTAGGGACAATTACACATACTTTCATTAACAAGAGCCACCGACACAACTCCTTCTGGGTGTCTGCATCAACATAAAACTCCAATGACTGTGAAGCTTTACTGGTCTCAATGTGTAAGTCAGTCTCGTTTCTCTGACACTGTCTCTGTTACTTCCTGAATTTGGTCCACTGTGTGATGACCACAACACAGCAGTTGGTACTGGTTTAGATTTTGCATCCCCTTTCTTCCCTATTTTGGCTTCCTTTGCAATTTTAACTCTTGAACTTTAACGTGACCTGTATGTCTAACACAGCTTGTGTCATCTGAGTAACAGCAGATGTAGGATTGACCTCTTATTGTGGACTGTGTGCTCTTTGTAATAGGGATACAGGTTTCAAACCAGAGGCGAGGGCATCCACAACCATCATTGATCTCAGGACTTTCTGGGCAAGTCAACAGAATAACAAACAATTAAGTACGATATCTTACAGACTTTTATCTCCATGCCATGCTAGCGTTGGATTTATATCTGGATTGCTTACCATGTGGTGAACAATTCCATGGGTTAGTTATCTTATATGAGATTAGCTTCATTTGCATCTGTACTTGCCATAAATATATAAAGAGATTGATATTTAGTGATTCTTCTGGATGCCCATTTCACTTCTGCAGGAAAGCAGGTGTATTTATGTGAGGTTACTACTGTGTTTATCAACACATCTTAAATATTAAACATCTTATGCAAGCATTCACTCCATCAAATTGACAGCATGAGTTTAAAACATATTCATCAACACTATTTAAAATTATAAGTCACGACTCCTTTGCTACTTTCTCATTCTAACTTTTGTGGTTGTCCTGGAAAAATGGGCAAAGGTTGTACAGTTAGTCAAATAAAAAGTCAATACAGACATGTACAGTGTCCACTGCTTGTTCCCTTATGTTTGGTCTACCTTGCTTTATTGTTATTGTACAGTCTGCGTTTATCAGCGTGTACCTACCTTTGTCACTCTACCTTACATCCCTCTGTAGAAATTCCTGTCATTTACAAGAGCATCCAACACAACTACTAGGTGTGATGTGTTCATCCACAATGACTCACCTTTCCAGGACATCTGAAGCTTTGCTGGTCTGAATGTGTACTTCAGTCTCCTTGCTCTATATTTGTGACACATCTCCATTTCTTCAAATTTTAATTACTTCTCCAGTCTCCAGACTGCTACAGCAGACATCTAGACATCAACTATCAAGAGTATGCATACTCCTCTGTATATTATTAAAACATGGAGCTCTTTCTACATCAGTTTAGATCAAAAGCAGGAAGTTCAGTTTACATTTACATGTCTTGCTAAAGGATCCCTATTCTCCTTGTGGAAAAAAAAAGTTATGCAATCTAGCTTTGGGCGAAATACAGGGAAAACAAGATTAATAAGATGCACCAGTATGTTAGGATCTGTGCTGCCCAATGACAAATTCATATTCAGGTAAAAGGCGTCATGAAATGCTCTCCAGGTATTCCGTACGGCCGATACCATCCAGTAAATTTAGCACTTCCTTTATCATCTTGTAAAAGCCCAGCTTGAGTCCACAATATCTGAAAAGAAACAATGTCATAAATTGTTGATTTAAGTTTCTCCAAAAAGCACCAGAAAGCCAGTGGGCATATTATGATTCCTTGCCATATGAGATTATAATCCCAAGCTTTCGTCATTGTTGATGAAATTGATCAGCAAGGTTCTTTCACTGACTGTGAACCTACCTACTAAATACGTTAACTTACCATGCTTACAAGCTATTTTTTAGCAAAAATCAACTCAAGCCCTGCCCCCTAATAAATGTGCGTAATATCACATTAAACAAACATTATCATTTACCGGCTATCTACGAACACCTTCACACAAAGTATGATTCAGTTCTGAAAATGTTTACAATTGACCCTGTGACCTCATTAATATTCTGGAGATGAGCACCAAAATCAAAAGGGCTCTTCTAATCACTATGGTGCATATATGTACCAAGTATGACTTCAATCCAACTTGTCATTGTTCAGTTACCGTGTTTACAAGCTATTTTAGTGAAAATAAACTTATAAATATGCATAATATCAACTTGAACATATATCACCATGTATCAGCTATCTGCCAACATAGTAATATTAAGTATTAATAAATTCTGACTTTTCGTTGCAAAGTTATTAGCATTTGAAGATGTTTATGTTTCACCCTGTGACCTCATTATCATTGATGAGATGAGTACCAAACTCAATAGGGTTCTTCTACTCACAATGGCACATATATGTATGAAGTATGACTTCAATCCAACCTCTTGTTGTTCAGTTACTATGTTTACAAGCTATTTTAGTGAAAATAAACTTAAGCCCCGCCCCCTCATAAATATGCATAATATCAACTTGAAAATATATTACCTATACCTGCTATCTACCAACATATTAATACCAAGTATAAATAAATTCTGAGTTTTGGTTGTGGAGTTATTAGCATTTGAAGATATTTACGTTTGACCCCGTGACCTCATTATTATTCATGAGATGAGCACCAAAATCAATAGGGTTCTTCTACTCAGTATGGCGCATCTATGTACCAAGTATGACTCCAATCCAACTTGCCATTGTTGAGTTATCGTGTTTACAAGCTATATTAGTGAAAATCAACTTAAGCCCCACCCCATAATAAATATGCATAATATCAACTTAATCATATATCACCATGTACCCGCTATCTACCAAGAATGACTTCAATCCAACTTGCCATTGAGTTATCGTGTCTACGAGCCAAGAGCATAACATACACACACATATACATGCAATCACCATCGCATAGATTCCTTGAGCCTTCAGGCAAGGAATCAAAAATAAGATTATCTCTGATAAAAGGTGTGGTGCATAAGGCGCCTTTTTTTTCATCTTTACTCCAGTACTAGAACAAGCCTTCCATCGTTTCCTTTTGTGTTAGTTAACTTAGTCACCAGCCAGTTCACTTGCTACTATAAACATGTAATGTAATAGCAGTGCCAGCTGACCAGTGGCAAGAGCCTATTTTAGATAATCAGTTAGATAATCTGCATCGGGCCGATTATCAGACAATCGGTAAATAATCGGCATTGGCAAACTCCATTGCGTTACCGATTATGTGGAACCGATTATTACGTTCCACATAAAGGATTGTATTTTTCCGCTTGTTCGCGCTTTTGATTCACCACAACCACAACAGGAGAAGAATGTAGATTATTCGATTCAAAACTGGGAAAGGTGCACTAATCTACCGTGTAACGGTATCACAAGTCTCTCACGCTAGTTTGCACTTATGCTGTTCGATATACTATCCAGATATGGCAGTTAACATCATACAGTATAACCGTGATAAGCTTAGGGGGACGACGTAATTATTTTATATTTTCACTTCACTTCTTGCATCTAACAAATCCTCCTGTTATCCATGTTTAACGATTGATAAGAAATATTCTATTGTCTTGACTAAATATAAAACCAAAAAAAAACACTTTGGCCATTTCACCGTACATGAAAACTGGAAAGTGAAAACATTAATATTAGCCTTTGCTCATTGTGAGTTCTAGAAGCGCCATTGACTTACTGTGTATGATCGTTTGAAACAACGTTCGATCAGAAGGGTTCCCTGGCAGATGTTAATCATTGAACACTGGAAGCAAACATTCAGGATTATTTTATTTCTCCTATAAAATTATATTATTCAATATCAGATTACGAAATAACAAATATTATATTTCCATACAATACACTTTACACTTTATTTACGTTGGAGTCGTTACACTGATACTGGTTATAATACCAGTTGTAAAAGCTGTCTCTAACTTTTTTTTCATTTCGTAGCCAATGGCTACTATTTTCTCCCTTCTGTAGTCTGTACAGCACTGTCATTTACTGTGTTGTGGCGGGATTCCAATATTGCAACTCATCAACTCATTGCCAGCATCAACAATCTTCTCCATGAAGAAAACAGATGGCCAAGAAGTATACTCAGCTTACTATTTACATGGAACTATTTTCATTATTTATTGTGTTTTGTTGGATGGTTGGGCAATTACTTCCTAAGTTTTATCTCACACATATCACTGTGTGTGAGATTATGGAGTTGTTGTATGTTGTCAAACTTTTAAAATTTTAGTCAACAACTTTTGGTTCTTACTCTTTCCATAGATTTTGTTATCTTGGTTTGGGGGAATTACCTTTTCCTTTTTGCTAATGAGAGATCATGAAGTGATGAAACAATTTAATTTTTGGTAATTTTTATTAGTTCCACAAACAAACAACCTTCTGTTGAGCTCATTTAAAATGATATGGTTAGTATATCCTTTACTTACACGTAGCGTGCGAGCATAATGGCGTGGGGTCCAGGGGCCGCCTTAGTTCCCTGGTGGGGTCAAGGGGTGGAACCCCTTGTGGGGTTCAAGGGGCGAACGCCCCGGAAAAATTTTGTATTTTTGCGTGTCTGGCGATAAAAAATTCGCAGCTGAGGATGCAAAATACTGACAACTTTTTGAATTTAAATTGTCACGAAACTGATGAAAATTTTAAAATGACAAGTTACAATAGCTATATTATGTTATAAAATGAAAAGAGATCTGTCTTACAATCTTTAAAAAGTTTAACTTACAAAACTTCCGATATTATGAAACAAACAACGTTCGGCAAAGCCCCGTTTCTAGACTGCCTAACAATGAATAGCTTGCACTATACGTACATCAATTTACAACTGCAGTGTTTAACCCTACTTAAATACTACGGTAGGCTACATGTGCTGCGAATTTTCCCAGGTACCTTGCCAAACAACTGACAGCTCATCCCCTGTCTAACACCTGGTTGTTAACATATTTTGGCACGTTTCCAAGGAACGTTTCATGGACTAGAATTAATTAGGTCAGTCAGTAAAGGATCGGTAAAGTTATGGGAATTATTATCTTAGATATTCAGGAAAGGTAGGTAAAATATCCCCGTAACAGTTAGGTAAGTATAACACACCTCAAGCCAACTGACTCCTCCGGATGAACAAAACAATCTATTCCCCATGATACAAGAGGCATAGTCCATACCATACACGCATAGCACTATATCAAGGCCCCTACATAGCTATGGCCATCTTTATGAAAGTAAACCTTGTAATCACATGTTTATGGCCACTTGGCATGATTAACTAAATGCTTAATATTTTTTCCATGTTTTTGTAGAAAACGTAAACTTCGCAATATACAATTAGTTGTGTTTTTGTAGTTACGTGAGATCCGAAACCGACAAGGTGGTTAGACTATTTGCTATACACTTAACTATGGTAGGATATTATTTTTTTCCGTATTTTTGGAAATTCTAGAAAATACTTTCTTTTCCCCGCAGATGTGGTCTTACTGTTTATTCATAAATGGGTGTACTACTACTAGAGCCTTGTTTACATGACATTAGTTGCATTTAGCACGATATGCCAGTTTAGCGTGAATTTTTCGAAAGTGTTTTGCTCGATCTTTCGTAAAATTTGAAAGGTGTACCAACTTACTTTTCGTACACAATTGGTAATTTCTACTGATTTTCAGAGTTTTTTCATTATACAGTCAAGTGAATACGTTGTGCATTGAGTATAAACTTATCACGAATGCAAGAAAACGATGCGGGCATTTCCAGCAGACAAATGTTTCCTATGTAATATTATGAATAAAATTGCGAGCACGCTCTCTGAACATTTTCATTTATTTCTGAAACTTTTCTCCTGAAATTTTCCTCTGTTTTTTACAGATGTAGTTTTTTTCCTTCGTGTTTTGTTATTATTTTTCGTCCCGTTTTTTTTTCTTTCCAAGCTGGATTTCCCGCGAGTATCGCGGATTTCCCGCGAACCTGGTTCGGAAGGTTCGCAAGGTTTTCCAGCCCTGCTTACGTGGTATGAGCTGTATGATATCATACATATTCCAACTAACTGTTGACTCATATTGCTTCCATAGTGGAGGTTACTACTTGTATTAAGGCGTTCCTTACTAACATTCCCCCCCCCCCCCATAGTCATAGCTGAGGAGCAGTGTAGCTGTAATCAACTAAAGCAGTCAATCTCAACGCGTGCAAGTCAATTTCAACGCGACCAAGTCAATGGGCTGGAAAAGGCCCATTGACTTACTGTGTTAAAGTACAAAGATCGTCGAATCAACGCTCTTCCGAAGGACGAATCAAGAATTTATGTTTGTGGTTAGATAGTAGATGCTTTGTTAATATATAAACATGTAGGCTGAAACTCAGAGAAAGTGAAATGATTACCCAATCAAGCAACCCTATAAGTCCCCAAGATTTGTAGGTTATTCTACTCTATATTGTAACTATGGAAGTAGGATGGAGACCTATTATCCTGAGGTTAGGCTAGAGCCTACCTTAAATTAGATGTACGCTTAACGCTGTATGTGCGCACTGAAACCTCAGTGGTTCATTTCCCTCACAATAGTACCAAAAAACAATGTATAGTGAGTGATCGGCATAACTATTTGGTAAGTAACTTTTGGTTTGCCAGTCTCATAAACTGTAAGTGTAAACTAGTGTTTACAGGGGTCCAAAAATCGGGAACCAGGTACCCGTAAGCCGTTACCCGTCGGGTATCTGGGTACCCAAAAATATTTTGTTTACCCACCTGTATCGCAATTTTCAAGAAATTACATATTGGATGCTATAATTAATTAATTATATTCTCCACTGACAATGACCTAATGTTCAAATAGGTGTAAGATAAGGTATAAAGCTTTCCTTAATAATTTCTGTTTACTTTCATAAAATCGATTTCGGTAAGGAACAAATTTTTCCTTTATTAACTTGTCAATAACTTCATATAATTAACATCACTGCTAATATTAACATAGGCTAAAATCTAGCCTAACCATCTGTCTGTTCGCTGAAATTTTGATGCAGTTATAAGATATCCATGGAATACTTTCATTATTGCTCTTAACTTTGACCACATGGTAGCCTAACACCACACTAAGTCAATGGGAAAATCTTACCTCATCGGTTTGCCCCTCCCCCCAAAAAAAATCACTTTGCGTAGGATTCGGGTAATAAATTAGGAACCGGGCAGTAATGCATCGGGTGGGTACCTGGGTAATTATTGGTGTTTACACAGGTCCAAAAATCGGGAACCAGGTACCCGAGAGCAGTTACCCGCTGGGTATCCGGAAAAAATTGTTTACCTTCGTGTATCATGATTTTCAAGAAATTACATATTGGATGCTATCATAAATGAATTATATTCTCTACTGAAAATGTTTTCATGTTCAAATACGTAGGTATAAGATAAGGTATAAAACCTTCCTCAATAATTTCTATTTGCTTTTGTTTCTGTCATTAACTTGTTAATAACTTTATATAATTAACATCACTACTAACATCGCACTGCCGCCGCTGCTTATGCTTGCTCTCCACGTCTATTGGATTAGACCATATAAATATCCAATTTAGCTCTTAAACAGTTGTTACTACTACTATCTATTATGCAGGCCCAGGGTTAGCATTAGTCGCGAGATTGTGCGATTCGCGCAATTTGATTACATTTGGAATAAACGATCAGTAAAAAGCCACTTGCAATTAATATTTTTTAGTTATCCCGTCTATAATCCATAGATATCTCGTAAAATTCCTTGTCAGCCTTTCTTTCTATGAAATAAACGAATGATTAAATAATATTTGTGCGAATTCTTTCAATTTCTTCCACATGGTAGCCTAACACCACACTAAGTCAATGAGAAATCTTGCCAAGTCTAACCATCTGTTTCTTCGCTGAAATTGTGACAAAGTTACGATATCCATGGAATACTTACAATATTGCTGTTACGTTCGACCACATGGTTGCCTAACACCACA
>KN884929.1:26066-58181 GCA_000934455.1 Apostichopus parvimensis | reverse complement strand
GTTTACCTTGCACGCGCCGCTCGTCTCATCCGCAAACGTCAATTAATCGTCGTTAAGTGCATACTGCAAGTGAGTGACGACGCAAGTCAATAGACATGCACTTAACAGGCAAATGATAATTTTACCGAGCCAACGTGCATATTTAGCCACTTAACGATATTTCCAGACCAGGAGACAATAGGTGGTATTTCTCGAGGAACGATCACAAATTTAATCAAACATTAGACGGAATCATAACAATTAACAGAATTACAGCTGAAAAAATTCAAGTAGCAAAATGGTGGACACGAAAACAATGAAACTTGTGAGACTAACAATGGCCAGTTGTTAAATAAATTCATTTCGGTGACGATACAGTGAAAGTTAGTACTACGGTATAGTGTACATGTTATTTCCTATCAAAGTCTCTGGTAAACAATGATATACATTTTTGACACCAATTTGAGTCATCGTAAGGGAATTTCAAGCTCATATATATACTTAAAACGTAATGAGGTTATTTGATGAGCAAGCTAGCCGAGTTGTTGTGTCCATCTGGCCGTAGGTCCCCTACTGCGTGTGTGGTGTCGTAGTTTTATCTATATATACAGAGTTAGCCATGTATCGGACGGATTCAGGCAAGCAAACACACACATTCAATCTAACATAACAGGATATCGAGCAAACTGACAATATTTCCCGTCTTTGTTTTTCATGTTATTTCAAGGAAAACAGAACAAGAAAGAATCGACGCATTACAACAGTTAACAGTTACGGTGCGTAAAACGAGTAGCACGGTCGCTAGGAGACAAATTCCTTTACATTGTTTCAGCAAACATTATAGTTTCCCGAGATCCATTGTTCAACCGTGAGCCCGTGTTTACATTCTCAGTTCTAACCTGCTGTATTGTTTAGTCATGATTTCACATTACTCAAAGAGCGCAGAAAGCGACAGCAGTGAGTTATTACGTGATGACCTATGTCATCATCAAAAACATACTAACCATCCGTTCTTCCGGCATCGTTTTCCGTACTGATGTTAACAATCACGGAAATCCGTTTTGAAAGTGAAATATTAACGACAGTTATACTACGTGTGTGATAACAACCATGAATCATAACCGGGGATAAAGAAACTGGATAATCGTTTGTGTCATCTTAAGGCTATCATTAATCACTCTTTGGTTTCATTTCCAGGATAACAAAAAGGTTTTATTCGTGTTTCTATTATGCGAAGGGAATTTCTCCGAGTCCATCATTTTACATACCAGTTTACGGAACCAGTTATTGGTTTGAAAAAAAAACCCATTCAGGCTTCAGTTAGATATACTTATCCGAATCTTGCTTTCGCGTTCACAGAATGTTTCCATCATATAAAGTTTATGCATAAAGTTTCTGTGCCCAAGGGTTATCGCTTGTTATGATCATGTTTACTTTGAACGATTCCATGACGATCCATTCCTTACTCGAACGTTCTTCTTTGCGTAAACTTGTTATTTTACGAACCATTTTGAGTGGGAAAATCCTCAAAGTCTATCAAGTGAGTTAATTCAAACCTTAAGTCTCAGTAAAGGATCCTTCCGATTATTATGACGATCACATACTGGCCAATTTGTTCCTTCTCCTTGCAACGCTAATGCGGTACTCATAAGATTACATCATCTATTTACAAACGTTGTTGTGTCCATGTCACGTGACACAGACACCCACTATATTTTAATACTGTGAAACTTTTTAAGTGATTTTTCTAAAAATTATATTATCAATATATATATAACGTCTTTTTAAAAACTTATAAGGCCTAATTCAAACGATCTATGCTGCGATAAAGAAGACCAAAAAATATATATATATTCAAGTAACGACAGAACACAATTGACTCTATGGAAGTTATCCCGGCATAATGGGAGGAACTTTCAAACGTAGAAATTACGCGGAGGGATTTGACGATGAGACCGTGGTCTACCCTCACATCGCTTTCGCAAATTCATATGAAAAGGCTCGACTCGATCTCGTTCTGGAAAAACTAGAAACCCGACAGAAACGATCAAAACAGGTGATAGAAAAATTCCAGAGTCAACTGCAACGGGATTTAATGAACTTAGAGACGGATAAAGCAGTCCACTCGTCGAAGAGAATTAACGTTGGATTATGTGAACTAGAGAAACAGAAAGAACTGGTGAAGACATTATCACAGAGAGGAAAATATAAGGTCGCCCTGAAGAAAGAGAAAGAGAGATTGAAGGAGAAACTCGAAGAGACGAAAGAGAAGGAACGGAAACTACAGAGACAATTAAATCGAGCCCAAGATGAACTTCTCGGGGTGATGGCGAAAACTGAGAGTATAGACTGGGAATAATGATATCCAAGTATAAAATTGTATGGACAATGTGTAGCCGAGTGGGGGGGGGGGGTAAGGGGGTGGGGATGAGGATGGATGGGTTCTAATATAACATATGGCAGCAACAAAAGTCACAAAAGTAAGCCCAATGATGAAGTGAGAAAAGAGTGATGGCAGAAATTGGAAGATTTTGTGCACAGTAGGGGTTTGTAGAAAAGCAAGGACACATGACAGGGTGGGGGGGGGGGGGGGGGGGGTGAGGAAGAAGGTTTGGGTTGGTTAAAGAAGAACAAAACAAATGTCACACCAACCTCATCATGAATTGACAATTATACTGAAATAAGTTAAAGGCGCAACAAAGTTAGAACAAAACAGAAGTGATGATACTATAAAGCAAGAGCGAAGTTCTTGTAAGTGTAACCTGAGAACAATGACAGACTACTCTATACTTTAGACAGGGTTGCGTGAGGGAGTGGGCAAAAGGATGGTAGCCAATGTGAAGAGGGGGAAGGGGTAAGGGGTAAAGGTACAGGTAAACCTGTGATGAAGATAAATTGAACTGAATATTAGAAATAGAAACAAAAACTGTCTTTTTCATGTTAAATGTATTGACTTAGTGACATATACATGCCCAGGACTAGAAAGGGTTTGTGACAATTTCATGAAACCAGACAAACTTATGAATAACAGCAAAACTATAGTTTTGGGAGGCCTTGCAAGGGGCCTAAGCCCTCAAAATATCTGTCAGGCCCCCCCCCATTTTTGTCCCCCTAGAAAAGAATTAAGCCCCCCCCCCACCAAATAAAGGTCTAACAATATGTTTCGATACAATGTTATCTTGTTTATTGCGGGAAATATGGAAGTTAATTTCAAGTCACTAAAATCCTTGAAGATTGTAGGAAATATGGAAGTTAATTTCAAGTCACTAAGTTCCTTGAAGATTGTGGGTAGGATATAAAATCAAACAACTAACAACTGAAAAACAAATACATTTGGAAACAAATTTTATTCCGTTTGGTTATTTTACTGCTTTACCAGGCAAAGAATATTTAAATGTGTAATTGTATTTGACCCACAACTATTAAACATGAAAACTAAAATTACTGGAATCATAACAACAGTGGTTTATTCAATGTCCACCTTTACATTCTGTCCTACAATTTGATGATAAATTGATAATCATAGCATCTATAATAACTCATTGCACCCAGTAGTACTACTGGTAGCCACAGGTACAAGTGATGTTATCATAAACCACATCATCAAGAGGTGATTCCTTGTATCTAATACTGCTGTAAACGGTAATCTGAGCATCTTCCATGCAGTATTGCTAGTGAATGTATAACAGCAAACAATGATATTTTCATCGGCTGCTCTTAAAGGTAGCCATAGCATTCAAACATGCTATCATCAATGATCACAGAATCAGGAGGTGATGCCTTGAATCCGCTTCTGCTATAGCTACCACAGCAGCTTCAATACAATACTGATAATGATATAATTATAGCAGCAAGAGATCATATTTTCATCCAGTATGGATAATGGTTGCCATAGCATCAAATGATGCTATCATCAAACCATCACAGCATCAAGAGGAGATTCCCTCAATCGAATACTGCTATAAATGGTCATCTGATCATCGTTTATCAATTATTGGCAATGATGACAAGCAAGACATGTTATTTTGATCCAGAATTGCTAATGGTACCCATAGCAACCAGTGTTGTTATCTTAAAACTATCATAGCATTATTCAATAGCCTACTGCTATTAATGGTAATTTGAGCATCTTCCATCCAGTTTTGCTACTGACAGCAAAACGTTATATTTTCATCCACTGCTACTAAAGGTAGTCATAGCAATGAAAGATGCTATCATCAAACCGTTGCAGCATCGAGAGGTCTTCCTTGAACCCAATATTGGTCATAACAGCATCTTCCACACAGTACTGCTGGTGATAAAGTGTCACAAGCAAGAGCTGCTATTTTGATCCAGTAATGCTAGTGGTAGCCATAGCAACAAGAATCACATCATCAATCCTACACTGGTAAATGGTATCGTCACATCAGCATTGCTGTAAGCCCTTGAATCCAGTACTGATGTAATCAGAGTGGTAAGCAGAGATGTTCCATCCAGTATTGCTAATGATAAAGTGTCCCAAGTAAGAAAAGTTATTTTGATACACTACTGCTACTGGTAGCCATAGCAACAAGAATCGCAATGATCAATCCTGCACTAGTAATGGTGTCATCACATCAGCATTGTGGTAAGTCCTTGAACCCAATACTGTTGTGTAATCAGACCATGTTCCATCCAGTATTGCTAATGATAAAGTGTCCCAAGTAAGAAAAGTTATTTCGATACACTACTGCTACTGGTAGCCATAGCAACAAGAATCGCAATGATCAATCCTGCACTAGTAATGGTGTCATCACATCAGCATTGTGGTGAGTCCTTGAACCCAATACTGTTGTGTAATCAGACCATGTTCCATCCAGTATTGCTAATGATAAAGTGTCCCAAGAAAGTAAAGTTATTTCAATCCAGTACTGCTAATGGTAGCCATAGCAACAAGAGTTGCAATGATCCTGAATCCCATACTGCTAATGGTCATCATGGTGTCATCATCATCATCTCAGATACCTCTGTAGAGGCGATCAATATTACTCCTAGTCATTCAGCTTCTCCGGATCACTGTTTCCTTTAACTAATCTGTCACGATGAGTTATATCACGCAGACATTAATAGAGGTTACACTCAGGTTCATCAATTGAAAAGAGAAGGACCACATACCTCCTTATCATTTCCTCATGTTTCATCCACCGTCTTGTCTTTACATCTCATTCACGACATGCCGTCGTTTAACTTGTATTTGTTTGTAGTCTGAGGTTCTCCATCCACTGAAAACATGAGCTCAACATCCAAAAACCTAAAAAAAAAAATTCATCAGTGAAATATTAAGTTATTGGTAATGAAACTGTGGTTACCAATCGTCACCCAAAGCCACCGCCCAAATACACAGTAATGATCTTGACTAAGGGTGACCACTGACATGATATCAAAATGGAGGAAACATTCAGGAGTCCAGAACAAGGTCGGACCCTATCGACGAATGTATCCCTGGGGCCTTCTGTTAGTACCGTTCAGTTTTTTCCCTAGTGTATTATGAAAATAAGAATGCACTGCTTATCATCCTATATGTATATATATTTTTCTATTATTTTAATACCTTTAAATGTATACAATTAAAGTTCATATGAAGCTGAAAAAGATCATCACATGAAATTGTACTTGTTTACACAGTGGAAACAGTGTATCGGCACGTATGCCAGGATTGTGAGTAGTATGTTCTTTTCAGACACGCAGTACATACTAGATCGCTCACCGGCTGACACCATATGTACAAAGTAGAAATCTACTCTCTTTACAAAGGGACTTTGAAATAACATTGTCGTCATCATCACATGATTTCAGTCTCCATGGTTTTATAGGGCACTGGGGATTTGATACAAAGTTTATATAGGAACAAAACCAGTTTTTACTCATTGGAGGCAATCTAGAATCACCACATTTGGGTCTATGAAACTGAGGCAAAATATTCATGACTGTAAACACATCAATTACATTGAGTTTGGTCTAGTTTTAAGTTGTTTCATAGTCGAGGCATTTACCTTGGATTTTTGGAGTTAGGTGAAAGCGTTATAGTTCCCTCTATTTGAGAGCCTTGTTGCACAGAGACGGTATCTCCTAGGTACATGACACTCTGCTTCCAGTGAGTTGGCCTGTCAGGGAAAGAACAGAAAGTTTGTCATATTTGAGTCTCTTCTTTCGAGCTTCACAACGGGTAAGTTGTCATTTATATAAACTTTCCGTTCTTTGGTAAATTTTAGCTTTAATTACAAGAAATTAACAATACTCAGTTAGACAGCTACATTGCTGGTAAATAAATAAATGACACTAAGGGATGGGGGGGGGGGGAATATAATTTGATTGTAACAGCCCGTAGGTTGGTTGGAGATTGAAAAAAAGTTCTCTTTGCATATATATCTCAGTCCGACCCACGGGTCTTCTTCATAAAATTAATTATATTTAAAGTGGCATAAAATTAATTCATATTCAATAAATTTCCTTTTATTTATCGAATCAGGTGTTGCAGTAGAAATAACATGACGAGCATATAGATTACATTTAGCAGATCTAATTCATATCATAATAATGGAAAACATAACATATATGATTATGACTTTTGTCATTGAAATGAAAGGAATTCATTGGAAGGAAGTTTAAGAGGCAATTATGCAAATTCTGGCTGACTATAAAGAAACCAAAAAGGAAAATAACATGGGGAGGGAGGGGTGTGGGGGAGGAGGTTGTTGTATGAGCAAAAAAAGAAGAAGGAGAAGAAAATGTCTTTCAAGGAATGAGAAATAACCTATTTGATAGTGTTGGACTTTAATATGAAAGAAAAGATAAACCAGAATATAGGTTTGCTGGACAGATATTTGTTTACACTGTTTTGTCATTTGTATCTATGACTAGAAGAACATAAAGAAGAAGATTAATCTGCCTCTCTGATACTGTCAACCAACTTTAACTAATAACTTACATTTGTATGAGGAAATAGTATCATTTAAAAATTCAACTAAATCACTATAAATTAAATTTCCCTTTTTCTACCATACACTGATGTGTCTGGACCTTTCTCCCTGAGAATTTTGTATCTGGAATTGTTTAAGAGGGGTTCAATGTAAATTTGGGAACCTCTAGTAGTCAGCAAGTAAATATTTGATGGAGATAGATGACAAAGCTAGTAGGTGGAGGGGGTGGGGTTAGGGGGGGTTGGGGAAAACCAATGAGCTTTACATGACAGCAATATTGCATAAATGTCATGTAAACTATTCAATTCAATTCAAATAAACACAACCTGAACAAGTATAAAATATCAAAGTCACAGAAGGTGGAAACCTCGCTAGAAAACATTACGGGTCACACTGACTTATTAAGTGTCGTTTAAGTTTTTGTTGGAAAGAACGGAGACTTTAATACGCTATTGTTTAACAGGATTCATAGTTTAAAGCAGCAAGGTTTGTTTCATTATTACAACTTTACAAACCTATCTAACTAACACAAGCCATCTCATTGAAACATTTCCCTGTATTGTGCTTTAATTTCCTAGTGCATTTAACTTCATTATGTTGCATTTATTAAGAATGGTACGAAAATATTTCTCTCTTTCTCAATGGTACAACCAGTCGCCACTTAGCATTTGACAACAATTTCAGCCGAGACCTGCAGCAAATTTAAGGTAGAACTTGGTACACTACTGTAGCTATAAACATCCTATTATGACATTGAGATATTTGCTTCCCTACAGTAACAGAAATCGTTGTAGCAAATTTTATTTTAAACAAAACCTAGCAAGCTAAGTTTAAATGCATTTTGTGTTCATGTCATTATCTAACAAGAAAATATTCAATTGCCAATCCTGTAAGGTATTATACTTTATTAAACTGAACAGAACTCACTGGCAATTTGGTGCGGTAATTGCCAATCCTGTAAGGTATTTCATTAAACTGAACAGAACTCACTGGCAATTTGGTGCGGTAATTGCCAATCCTGTAAGGTATTGTATTAAACTGAACAGAACTCACTGGCAATTTGGTGCGGTAGACAACTCCACCGGCTCTTTGCCTTGATCCGTGGAATTAAATTTGACTGAAAACCAGGAGACGAACCCGCACAACTGATCCGAACCAAAACAGTCAAAAGAGAAGGTTCCCTGGGATCAACAAGAAATGAGGGATTAATGTAATTAATCATGATCATAATTAAAGGAAGATAAAGGAAGTGATTTACACAATAAAATGCATTGATTACATCAATATATGTAGTAGGTTGGAAAAAGATATATGTTGCAGATGTTGAGACCAAAAAAAGGAGGATTTTATCAGATAATGGTTTATAGACTGAATGACATCAAAGCTTAATAAATATAATACTTATTTTTAATTTCTGTTCATTTCTTCTGGATATATGTCCTATAATACTGTATCTGGATATGTCCTGTTTAATGACTGTTAGTTACATCCCACTATCAGTGGGCTTTAATTCTGATGATGTGTCCCACTATAACAAAGGGCCTGCTTTTGGTTTTGTGGTTCTCCCGTAAAATGTCCCAATAATTGGCTGTTTTTCCCTAGGTAAAATACCCCATAACATGATATATGTACTTCCCGCTATTACCCTCTGTTAATACATCCTTATAAAAGGATGTAGCTTCCTTGTGTGCCTGTTGTAATGGCCTCTTACACCGCTGTGCTTTTGATGTGTGCTAAACAAATCTATTTTACTTCTGTTGATACCATTTATGCTGGTTCTGCAGGAATGTTAAATTGTTCCCCCTCTATAAATATATTGCCATCTTTGCCCTCTGTTGATATATCCCAATATGTCCCAATAAATGGCTGGCAATTCTTAGTATTCTCAGTTGATTATGTCCCACTATTAAAGTAGGCCAGCACAGTTTTGTACAGTCTGTGCTTTTCACTATCATAGTATCAAACAGTCAGTCAGTTGGGTAGTTGACTAAACGCTGCGACTGCCGGTTTATGACATATAAGGTTCTGAAAGCTATTAGTCAACACTAAAACCAAATGGATACACCAGGAATAAATTGAAAGGGTGGGTGAGTATGGGATGGGGGGGGAGGGTGGAATATGAAATTATTTCTGTGCTTAATTTCTCCAGCCTTCAAATTCTATTGCTCTGTATACATTGATGGTTCCCCCAGATAACCATAAAGAAACGATTAACTGAAATCAAAAAAATAATTTAAAGAATACAAATATGTAGAAAGAACAATGCACTGCGAATAACGCATCAATTTAAGACCGACTTTCCCACAGAAGTGATGACATAAAACAGACAAATTATAAGAAAAAAAGAGAAACCACTAAAGAAAATCACTAACAGACCTGAAAAATAGATACATGAAACAAAAAGTTATAATTAATTCTCCTCATTTATAGAGAATGGTAAAAATAGACAAATAATCATATCTAAACCAAATTAAAGGTGAAAGATGGATGTAAAGCTAATAAAAAGCAACATTTGCTGAGTATTATGATCTAGTTTCTTCCTTGAACCGAATAATAATGTTAAGAAAAGATGTTAACAATCAACTACCTCAAGAATGTAAATGTAATGCTACACTGAATACTAAAATACAGCACTAGACATAATACTATCAGAGCCATGTGCAGTCCCAGAGTGTGACCATTAGAACTTAGAGTGCACCCAATGCCCTGAGTTAACTATACAATTACCTACTTTAGTCTTCTTAAATATCATTCTTATGCCCTGCTCCAGTATTGGTCATCACTTGTATTTGTATGTCACGGTCACAACTCATGTGAGTGTTACTGACTGTACCAAATATATCATCAATACTCTCATATCCACACTATCATCTTGTGTTTAGTATGAATGTAATAGGTACTTCCTTCATGATAGTATTAATCAATAGCATCTATACTGTCATATCCACCACCATCGTCTTGTGTAAGTATTAAACTACTGTACTTTCTTCATGATAGTATTAATCAATAGCATCTATACTGTCATGTCCACACCACTGTCTTGTGTAAGTATTAAACTACTGTACTTTCTTCATGATAGTATTAATCAATAGCATCTATATACTGTCATGGCCACACCACTGTCTTGTGTGTAGTATTCATAGGTACTTCTTCTTGATAGTATTAATCAATAGCATCTATACTGTCATATCTACACCACTATCTTGTGTGAGTATTAACATACTGTACTTTCTTCATGGTAGTATTAATCAATAGCATCTATACTGACATATCCATACCACTGTCTTGTGTGAGTATTAAACTATTGTACTTCCTTCATGATAGTATTAATCAATAGCATCTATACTGTCATGTCCACACTACTGTTTTGTGTAAGTATTAAATACTGTATTGAATTCTCTCATGATAGTATTAATCAATAGCATCTATACTGTCATATCCACACTACAGTTTTGTGTAAGTATTAAAATACTGTACTTCCTTCATGGTAGTATTAATCAATAGCATCTATACTGTCATGTCTACACCACTGTCTTGTGTAAGTATTAAAATACTGTACTTTCTTCATGATAGTATTAATCAATAGCATCTATACTGTCATATCCACACCACTGTCTTGTGTGAGTATTAAAATACTGTACTTTCTTCGTGTTAGTATTAATCAATAGCATCTATACTGTCATATCCACACCACTGTCTTGTGTAAGTATTAAAATACTGTACTTTCTTCGTGATAGTATTAATCAATAGCATCTATACTGTCAAGTCCACACCATTGTCTTGTGTGAGTATTAAACTATTGATTGAATTCTCTCATAATAGTACTAACCAACACAATAGAACACAATAGGGTAATAAATCTGTTAAACATCTGGGGTTTCACACTCTTCTGATTGGTTTCACATCCATTATTTCACTTTGTATTATTAACTCCATTCAAAGTACTAAATGATCATTGTTCTATTGAACTGAAGCAGGCTATTACACGAAACAAATTGAAGTTGAAGTGAAAACCAAAATGAACAATTTTGGCTGAAAAGATGGAGATGCATGCGAATGCAGATCCCAACTTAAAGGCATTGAAGACTCCCCCCAAACCGCATGCGGCCATCTGAAAAAGTTAACTTTCTGTTGCTTGCAAGTGACGTTTTGTTCGTGTGGCTACAAAATGCAGACAGTAATGAAACGTGATACCTTAATTATTATCTTTAGCTAGACCTTAGATGTCCATCGCTGTATCGTTTGTATACTGTGCTGTGGGTATTGACCGCAGCTGTCTGTACTGACTGCACTAGTGTCTAATTACCGACGGTATAGCAAGCTGTGTGTGTATTTTTTTGGGATCGATGGTGGTGTTTAACACTTCTGTTACACCTCATTCGAAACTAGATCAAATTACCGGCATTAGACGTTTCTTTTTGCGCGAGTCTTCACACCCTTTAAACTACAGGCTTACCCATAGCTTGTATGCTGTGATTTACATAGCATTGACCCCTTTGAACACAACAGGGTCATAAACCAGTTAAAGCATGTGGGTTTTACGCTCTAGGATTTGTTTCACATCCACTATTTCACTTTGTATATTATTAACTTTAAATTATGAAAGTGATAACCTAACACGAACGAACAATTCTGGTTGCTAGGTTGGAGCTTAATACCCAAAGCTTAGATGGTAATAAATTTCTGTACAATGGTTTCTTAATCGATAAAATTTACTGCCTTACCGAAAGTTGCTGAAGATCTTTATCGGTTACGTTCATCAGGTCCAGATCTATACATTTACACTCCTTGGCAATGAGGTCAGTATCAGGAACGAGTTCAACGTGAATACGACCTGAAAATTAAGCCAAGGTTGTGAAATGTGTTTGAAATTCAACTTAGACTTTTATTAAGAGCAGATGAAGTACATTATATTTAAGTAAATCAATGAAACCTAACGCTCTATAGATTAAACCACCCAGAAATGTTTGCTGTCACATCTGTTAATATATCAGTTGTCCATAGGTTAAATATTGTTACTGTAATTGCTAGAATTAAGGCAAATGTTCATGATTTCATGCAGTGTGCAATAAAATACCTCTGTCTGGGTTCCTATAGAACACTTTATTTTTCTGTGTACAAAATAGTCTGAGTTCCATGTATCCAACTGTTTACTAAATATTTTCATTAAAATGTTGGTTAAATATTGTTACTCAAATTGGTAGAATTAAGGCAAATGTTCATGATTTATGCAGTGCATTTAATTTATATGTATATAAAATGGTTTGACAATGAATCCAAAGTTACACACTTTTATTCCTTTTGAGTTTCACATTTCGTTTAATAAATTCCAGTGTAAATCAATTTTGGAAAGATGTTCGAATTTCTGGTGGATTTAATCAAAAGGCCCATAAGTGGGACATGCATTGGGTGGTTTTTGTCATTCCTAATATTGACCTTCATTCTGACAAATTCACTCCTACCAGCTGCAGTAACAATTTCTCTTAATGGCTGGTAGTCTGTATTCAATATCTGCGGCGTAAACTGACTCGCGCACAAAGAAACGTCTCATGGCAGTAATCTGAGCGAGTTTTTAGACACCACCATCGATACCGGAAAATACACACACAGCTTGCTACCGTCGGTAATTAGACACTAGTCTACAGTCAATACATACAGCTACGGTCAATACCCACAACACAGTGTACATAGCAGCGATGGACATCTCAGGTCTAGATAAAAGATAACAAGGTATCATGTTTCATTACTGTCTGCATTTTGAAGATAAGGTATCATGTTTCATTACTGTCTGCATTTTGTAGCGACACAAAAAAAACTACACTTGCAAGCAACGGAAAGTTAACTTTTTCAGAGCGTGGCACGCGGTTTTGGGCGAGTCTTCAATGCCTTTAAGAAACTTTATCACCCTATTCTCATCTCTCGATGATATGAGGGGTACCAGACAGGTACAGCGTAGATAATATGCGGCAGAATGAGAAAGCTGACAACATTTTCCTTTGGCACCTAAACTAGAAACAGTATAATACACTTTGCTTAATATCTTTAATATATGACAATTGAATGTCAGTCAAGGTTGCCTTCGATGCATACCCCTAAGTAGTCATTTTTCGATGTTCCCTCAACCTCTGATCCATGTATATTAACGCTTTGTGATATTGATGACAACTTTAGGCGTCATGCTATATGTCAGTGTTGGCTAAACACATTTTCCTCGAATTTTGGGGGGGATTGAGTAATAAGTTCTTTCAAGCAAATGTTGAAACTATATCATTAACAGATTGTCGATAATTCAAATGATCATTGACAAATAAACTCTTGGATATTTTGCATGATAATGCAGTGTCATCAGCATATTTTGCGACTGAGAGATAAGCTTTTGATTTAATTCCGTCTGTGTGTAACGTGAACAATAGAGATTGTTATGTTTTGTTACAATTCTACCGACTTTATTACAAATGACACTTTGTCAAATGAAACGGATGAAACGGATGAAATGGTTCAATCATAATATTAGCTAAATTGCTTTAACCATTTAGTGACGTAAGAATTGGTTGAAATGGTTTAGAATAAGCATTCTACTTTTGTGTAGGTACCTAAACTTGCTTGATTTAATTTCTATTTCAAAACAATTGCTGGTTCATGGCCATGCAACTTATGATTTGATTTTGTAATGTTATAATTGCAATACTCACTCGAAAGAGACTTCTTGGAATAAGGGACCAGGCAGGACATGTCAACTCCATAAAGATTTGACGTTCGCGTCCAATAATCCACCCTATCAAGAAAATTAAAATTAAACATTTACGATTAATAGGGATATATCCATGAACAATGACCCTTGACACTGAATGGATTCCGCAGCAATTTGATTGTAGACTTTGCCTACATTTTGATTAATTATATTAAACTATAAAGAGAATTTTCACATTATAGTCTGTTTAAGCTCTAAAGATAAAACATGTTGTTGCATCAACCATTCTGGAGAAACATTGCAGAAAGATTTCAAAGACAACATTAACATGAGGTCAGTGTAAAGTAGAGGTCTCATAGAGCCCTAAATCACCCTTTTTCATTTAAGCCTTGTAAACCTAACAGTCCACAACCTATGGGTTGTGACCCAGTAGTGAGTAGCCCAAATTTTTTTAGTTGGGTTGCAGGATTCTTCCAGACGTAAGAAAATAAATTGTCTACAGTTTTTTCCGAGACGTGCATAGTCCAACAAGCTAGCTTTCATGCATTCTGAGCATTGATTCTGAGAGGTGGAGGTCTGATGGGTCATGCTTCAGCCCTCATGGATAGCTTCTGGGTCGTGGGCCTAAAAGTTTGCACACTGCTGTTGTAAACCATGAGTTAAACTCAGAATTTGTCTTTATCAGAGATAACTCTCAGACCCATGAAAATAGAAAAAATATTCAAAGCATGAATGATAATAAGATCAATGAAAACTAGACTTTTTTGTAAAAATTTGTCTCATAGATACTGTTGACCACTTGACAATGGTGAATATATATGCAGGGATGTGCCCACGCTGGGCGGCACTAGGCGGCCCCGCCCAGCACTAAAAATTACCGCCCAGCACTGTCTTAAAAATTTTGAATCCCGCCCAGCACTATTTTCATCTAAAATCCCGACATTCCTAACAATATATTCAACATAAATTGGGCCTAGCCTATGCCAAAATTACACAGACTAATAATGCATCAGTTACGCATGCGAGAAACATTACTTACGGCTCTCAATCGGTCCCTTGTAAAATCTCTTTGAAACAAACTAATAACTTTTACCAGGTACGTAATATATTTCACTAAAAAAAAAATATTTAAAATGTAAATTGTTAGCAAAACTAGTACTTGTGTATGTGCTTACAAAGCTACACAAGTGCCAGCATTTGGCATCTGAGCACCTTCAAAAATCGAAACAACCCCCTCCCTTAAGACCCCTCCACCAGGACGGCGATCAGTATACCCGGCACTCAGGAAATCCTGGGCACATCCCTGTATATGTATTATACATGCACACACTTAATGCATGCAGAAGGAAGTAAGAGGATCGTAGATCACTTGACAACACTCCTCAAATCCAAACTAACTATAATATTATCCCTATGAACAAAACTGATCGAAATATATGAATGACACTTTCAAAACTACAAAGGAATCCTTTCAGGTTATTGACTAGCCTTCCTCCTCCTCCTTGGAGATAAGTTTAAACTTTTGTAGGTAAATGATTGAACTAAAAACGAAATGTTTGAAAAGTAATATTAAACATGTTAGTGTCAAAAGCAGGAAGGCGATAGATAGGAAACACAAATTGAGTGCTCCCTTCAGATATAACTCCCCTCTAAACATGTACTCAACGAGTACTTAACATTTTCATATTCAAGCAGGGGGGGGGGGGGTAATTTAGCTGTTGTGGCGATTTATGAAATTTTGATGGTCGAATAATACTGACAATCTTACGGTTCGGTTTATACAAACCTGCTAAACGTCTTGACACTTTCGTAAAGCACTTTGCTCATTTTGTATATAGCATTTTACGATGCGATTATACCGGATAAATGATTCCCTGTCGTCAAATTGTGTGATTGGTAGGCATATCACAGCTGAGGCTCACTATCTCAAACTCCTCACACAAATCACACAGTATAAACAATACTTTTAAGTGATGTGTTACGCTGGCAAACATTAACAACTTAAGAGCCTTTTAGATGAAAACCACTGAAAAGTCAAACCTACAGTGAAACATATTGCAGCATTTTAAGAGTCTCGGTTTGATGATCAGCAAGTACTGTGAACAAACTTGCTAAGTTTCACCTATATACAATCAAATCTCTGAAACGAAACTTTAATCCAAAATCCATATGTGGTGGCTGTGGTTGCAGCACCATGTTCAAAAATTTTATGAAAAATTTATGAGGGATGTCAATGCTAATTTAACTATAAGGGTGTGAGAGCTCAAGACAGCATTTTAGCAGTAGCAGACACCCACAGGGTAACTAATTCGCTCTTATCTGATTTAACTGTTATTGTATCTATTGGTAAATGAAAAAAGACACCAAGACTAGGGATGAAGCAATGAGGCTTAGCGATCGGGAGGTTCAGGGATCGATCCTAGGCCCAGTCATAGTCAATCTACGGTTTTCCCATCTGAAATGACTTTCTCAATTAGAAAGATTCCAAATTTGAGTTACAATGTTGAATTGGAAGCCAACGGACGTGAGAGTTGTGACCCATTAGCCTTTGCAGGCTTATCCCACGTTCGTGATGGCTTGAGCTTCTCAAAACTAACTGTCTGATTATTATGATTATTATTATTATTAACTTCAAAATCCTTTGTTGCTTCTACATCTCGAGCATCTTCCTGTTCAAAGGTAAACGCTCATCTGGAAGCCAAAGGTCGCAAAGATCCGTGTTATCACAACTGAAACCACAATGTAATTAAACGAACGGTTGATGAGCACACAGGACTGTTTTCTGTGCTACTTTACTTTCATTGCAAAAGAGAAAGGAGCCATGTTTCAATAAAACCTACCTACTAGCAAGTAGACAGCTACCTCATAAATAATCACAAAAACTAAATTCATCCAAAATGGTTTTACTGAAGGATTATACGTAAACCAGCTAATTCTACCAAGCTTACGCAATATTGCTTAAAGCATGGATTGCAAGTACTCAAAGTAACATGAGTTTAGTAGCTTCATTCATCAATCAAAGATGACACAAAGAGTTGTAAATGACTTAATTTATTTGATCCTGCAAATATTTTCCCATTTTTTAGATAATTTTCCAAGTTAGTATAATAATCACATGAGACACTTCCAAATCAGAATGTTCAACATTCTGTTCTTTGGAATGTAAACTTGAAAAAAGAAAAAAAAAGCATCTTCTCCCCACCCCCCCCTCACAAAAAAAGGGGTGTATTACTTGCATTAGTTGTTTAAGGTAGTGGCTGCTGAGTTACTATGCAACAGTTTGGATGCAGCCAAAAAAAATTAAAGATAAACAAGGAGATATGACTGAGAAACATAAATAAATTCGAAACTCCTCAACATCTTTGCACGTGTATCACATTTGACCCTCTTGCACAGCATTTTGCAATTTCGATACTGGATTAATCATTTCCCTGTTTTTTTTTGTATTTAAAGGTATGCTTTATTGGCCCCAAATATGCTCAATATTCAAATATGGTCACCTTTGGTCAAAATTCTTAAAACTGTTTTGATTACAACCTTGGAGGAAATTTTCCTCACTGGGACATTCACTCATCTTGTGTGTTCCTTAGAAATGTCTTAGAACGATTTGGCGAGTAAAGACCTCAAGGAAAGTACTTTTGAAAAACTTCTAGCAATTATAGTGTGCTATAATTTGGGGCCTATACTGACTACCTTTACATTTGGAAGTTGGTTCCATGTCTGTATGTTGCTGGAATATGATGTATGTTGGACCCCTTAAACAGTTATATACAAAACTGTAGTATTTAAAGCACAAAATCTTCAGCTTGACTGCTTCATCAAGCTAGCAAAATCTAGTGCATCTCTCACTTTAACAGACTTCATAAAGCAGTGGGTGATTACTGAGAAATAAAAAGTTGGAAGGGTATCAACTTCCAGATGAAATCCTTTGGTTCAGTAAACCAAGGAAACTGTGATCATAAAGTGAATCTAGTTTCAGGTTCGCAAACCTTCATGACAAATCTCAATTATCCATGACCTAAGTTTCTTTTCAAAGATAAAGTTCATTTCATGTGAAACTGATGGTTGTATCACATAATGATAACCAAACTATCATTTTCTTAATCAGTTTACTGTTTAACTTTTCTATAGAAAAAAAAAAAGGTGTCAGAACTCAACAGGACAACGACAAATTTGCAGCCTGCAATTATTACCCCCAAAAATTTATGTAACCTTATTCCCTGTCCACAACCGATTAAGACCAGTACTAATGTTTTTTAACTAGCCCCATCTGAAATATAGAGAGTAACGACAGAATGATAGATCAATGATTTTTCCAAACTACAAAAACTAAATCTTCAGAAATTGAATATTCAATTAATAAACAGCTAGGCATCGAAGTTAAGTAATATACATTCAGATTTTGGTAGAATATGAATTTCTTTGAGGGGATCATGTGAAGAAGAGCCAGGTCCCCCCACCTGCCCCCCCCCCCACCGTGACAAACAGAGGTAAGAAATCGTTCGTTCAATGTTCAGGTGACAACTGTTTTCAGCCAATATCAAACCAATTAGCTTGGCAATTAGCCAATTAGCCATATGTTACCATTATTCGTTCATTATTAGCTTGTAACCGGGACGATAACTTTCAAAACATGTTTTTTTTCTGCAGTGTTCTTATTAATAGATATATTCGTTAAAGTCTGTGGTGTTCTCTGTTTTTTATACTAGAGTTTTGTTCTATGGAGACCATTTGATAATGATATTTATAAAGAAGTCAGTGGTTTATGGCAGTGCCTTCCAATCATAAGGTCCCCGGTTCGAGTCACTCCAAGAATTATGTATGTCGTCCAGTTACAGAGTTGTTGACAATTGGCAATTCATAATCATGGACGTTAAATATGAATGTAATAGACTGGCTTCGGTCAGCTTGCGGCTTTGATAAGCCAATGGTGGCTTCTTCGCGAGTTCCTGCTTGCAGGAGGATCTAAAATACATACAATACATACATGAAAACTGTAAATATGTTGTTTTTAGGCAAGCCCTTTCCTTTAAATGATTTTGTTATGATATGAAGCATCTCTCTCTTGCAGCAATAAATCTCCATCTTTTTGACATATATCTGGCAGGGTGAAGTTGAAAGCCCCACACAGCAACTGCCTTCTACAACTTACATTTTACAATCAGTTAACAGGATTAACAAGAATGTCTTACCTCTCTTTATGAATGAATTCATTAGTAAAAGGAGCCAGGTAAATGTGTGCTGATGACGGCAAGATGCTACCACCCTAGAAAAGAAGAAACAAACAAAACGCCATATTCATATCGTTAAGAACAAGATGTATTGAGAATGAATGTCAAAGGTTACAACTTACAACACAGTCTCATCTTGGTATGGAACTCTATATAACATAGCATATTGATATCCAGTGCTATGGTCTAGTGCATACATGCGGTGGCATAAGAAGCATGAAACCTAGCATTCTCTGAGGTTGTGGGTTCGAACCCTGGCCGGCTAAAGTAAGATGAGTCTTTGCATCCAAGAGAAATCCACTGTTTTCCCATCTGAAATGGTCTTTCAAATTGTCAAAATCCAAAATGAACTAAAAACTGTCAAGTAATAAGTCATTCAGCCTTCTTCTACCTGCACATGTGGCATAACATAACTGTTATAACTTAGTGTCAAATGACAGGAAATAGTGTCATACATAATTGCCTTCCAGTCACACATTTTAATACTCGACTGATTAACACTTGACTGATAACACACACTCTACAAGCTGTTGATGTTGCAAATTGTTTATTCCAAATGCAGCAGCTCTGTAGTTTGTAATACAAACCCTGACCTTGAACCAATGTTTTGAACTTTGTTTATAATTATTGCAAGAAAATGCAATATAAGCGAAACGTAATGTGTCATTCAATAATGATCGTAGGTCAATACTGAAAGCAGAAACTTCAGTTTGAGTAGGTATCAGTGATTTCGGTGTTTTTGGCAGAAACGACTTCTAGGAACAACAGGCTAGAATGAGTACTTAATATGTCACATTGTGGTCTGACCTGAAGGGCAATGTTGGTTGCATCTTAATTGAAAGCTCTGCTCCTTTAAAGCAAAGGCAATGATAAGACTTGTTTCTCCACTGGGAGTCTTTTAAGGTTCCATTAACTATTGTATTCATGTAAATTCATTTTTCTTCTTTCAAGCACAAAAATGCAGACCATATCAAAAAGAGAACATTGAGAAGGGATAGAATTCAAGCCCCATTTCTCATTGATTAGTTTTAATGCTGTGTAGTTTGTACTGGTTTGTAAAATGTCATTCTTATCAAGCCATGTTATATTTCAACCAAATTTGATACCAAGTTCTCATTGTACCTGAAATATTTTGTGGTTGTAATCATTTGATGGAATTCAATTCAAATTTTTTTGGGAAGAGAGCAGAGAAATTCTTGGCTAGAACAACTGGATTTGAACCAGCAAGCTGGCCCAACTCAGAGGTCACTGGTTCAAATCCCAGTCTTGCCACAAATTTCTTTGCTCTTTGCCATCGTTCACAAACTTTTCAGTCAGTTTTTTCCTGTTCTTCGTTTACTTACACAAGTTTTATGCGAATGCATCTAAGTAGTGTATAATTATTGTCTCAATCCAATGCAGGAAAATGTGTGTCCCACATATTCAATAACTGCTATCTTTCATTTTGCAGAACGTTGCAGGATTCAGTCATTACTAGTATGGTTTTGAAGGACTTAAAAACAAAATTATTGCTTCTCAGGCTCTTGTTCATCTCTGTTAACTGTTTGAGTATATCAGAATGGCCACAAATTCAACACAAAGAGCAGTGTTATTAAAAATCATTGCCAGGATATATTTTTCATTGAAGTATGAAAACACGTTGAAAGAGCAAATTTGAAAGTATCAAAAGTTTCACTTCACAGTTAGTGGAAACTTGACTGGGGAGAAATCGATAATTACCTACCTCTTTGAGCCAGTTATCTCTTGCATGGATCACAGATTTCAGCATTGACTCGTACAGGAGGAAGTGACCCTGAATTGTAAAAAACATATTTGTTATCTTCAAAAAATGAAGAAAAAAAAAACAGAATGAAAACATTGCATGGTTCCTTGCTGCTGCTCATTGATTTGATTAACGGGGAACACTCCAAATACGTAATGATGAAGAATTCCCTTTAAAAGTTTATGTGTACAAAATGTAGTTACCAAAATAATACTAGCCAGGGCCCTTCATAAATATGCATGAACCATTTGCAGCACACATCATCACATGTCTGCTATCTACAAATATCACTTATCCAGTTCTGAAGATCAAACATATGATTTCCACATGAGTAACTGCAATTTGATATGTAATCCCTCACCCAGTAAACTCATTATTAGTCATGACATGAGCAACAAAAACAATTAGGTTCACCTACTCAATAAATATGGTAATGATCAATGATTGCCTTGTGAAGTTATTAATCATACAAACTTGTAACCTAAATAGTGCATATAGCCACACCTCCTCATTAATACACATGTTATCAATTGCAACACACACCGCCATACCAATAACACACTCATGTTTGATGAAACTGTGACTTATGATTGTCAAGTTATTGCAAATTGAAGAATTTGACGTTTGACCCTGTGACCTAACTAATATTCATTATATGAGCACCAAAATCGATAGGGTTTATCTAATCATTATGGACCACCCACCCACCAAGTATGGCATTGATCAATCATTCCCTTGTTGAATTATCTTGCATACAAACGAAAGAGTCACACTCATATGGAATCCTTGCGGAACTTGGCACAAAACTCCCCGTTAGGCAGCAAATATCATAATCATTACTAAACTCAGAAAACTCTTTCTTATGTCATTTTGAAGAATATTGTGTCCTCTTTACAATGATGTGTCGTTATTAATTATGCATGTAAACTAAACCCCATGCTTTTTAATCTGAAAAAGTAAAAACCACTTCGGAAAGCAGTTACTTCTTCAAAATGTCCCTATCTCTCAATGCTTACATTGTGCTTCCTGGAAGTGTGATTGTGTAACCAATTTCTTTTCTATTTCTTCGAAAAGTTTGTTGATTCTTCTCTCTAGTGATATAAAATTCGACTTGATTGGTCAATATTAAGGCTCATACTTTTTACCAGCAAATCAAAAGCATCATAAGAAATTTGTGAAGTCCTCCTTTACGAGGCAAATCTGAACACACACACACACACAGACGTGTCTACAAAGGTTCCTTTGTTTTCAGCAAGGAACCAAAAATAACTCAGAATGAAACTGAAAATACCTTCAAGAAATGAACATAATAAAAAAGAAGGTAGTTGGTACAAAAAATGCTGGCAATTTGGAAACAAAAAGTCTAGAGCTAATTATTTTTTTCTCCCTTTCATAGATTTTTGAGCTGAAGTAGTACTTTACACCATAAAGGCTCTCTGTAGTGCAATTATTTCACCCCAAATCTTAATGTACTGATGAAAGTAAAAAGAAAAGAAGAAATGGACAAATGTCTTTGTGAATCTATTACCAAATAAACTCACAATAGCGATTTGCACAATCAAAGCTATAGGGCTAACTTGAGGCTATATCTGGTGATTCTTTCATCCATTATGCTGAAGTGAAAGCTAACACAACAGCAAGAGCACTAAATGCAGAACTGATTCAATACATCTTTTTAAACTTGTTTTGTTGCAACAGTTCACAACAACTTCGTGTATGAAATTGAACAACTTTAATGCTTTTATTTTTTCAACTTCAGATGTGTTTATCTTGGAAAACGAAAGAGCTTTTCAAAATATTTCAATAGATTTTGAATGAGTTTATCACAGACAACAGATGTACTGAATGTAAGGCAAATTGGCTAGCCATCCATAGTACTTTAAGGTTAACAATGACGTGTACAAATTACAAAAACAAATTAAATTACTTTCAAGGAATATGACTGGTTAACTATATGGCGTGAGCAGTTTGAAATTTAACGTTTTCAAAGGTCGATGAAAATCACATAGTATTCCATTACTGGTACCATGCAGATATCACTTTTTTGGACCTCACAATTCATGGCTTTTTAATTTTAATTAATTTTATTTTAACCAGAACTTAATATACCATGTGTTACTGATTCATCTTTAACAGTAACATTGTTTCATTTCTTAAAAAGTGTTAGTTTTGCAAGTTGAATTTGATCATGATTGAGAATTTTTTCTTTGCCAGCCGTGTATGCACATTTGCATGTGACAAGAAACATGAGAACCTATCTTCAAGTTGTAAAGTGTGTTACCAGGATACTGTAACTGTTTAAGCGTATGGAAGAATACTTGATAAACATTTAACTTTTAAAGTTGATGCTCATGATGAATGTATGCCCATCATAGTGATCACAAAATCGTCTAAGTAGTCCTAGTATACTCACATTTCTCAAGAAATGTGACACCCAATTTTGGATTTCGTCGTAAGTACTTTACAAGAGCTTCTCCAAGAATACAGACCTAGCAGGGTGCTTCATTCAAGCGTACAACATATGCTATCTGTTCCTACTGTTCGCACTTCCACCTATGGGGAACCTTGCTTTGCTAGATCAGCTCCACAGCTCTGGAACAGTCTCCCCTTACATCTGAAATCAATCCAGCATGTGTCAACTTTCCAGAAAGAACCCAAGGTGTTCTTATTCATGAATGCGTATCCATTTGTTTAATAACTGTTGTGTCCATTTTGGGGTACTTTGCTCCTGCAGCGCTTCTGAGCATTTTTTTTTTAACTGGATAAAAGCGCTTTACAAATTCTTATATTATTATTATTATTGTTACTTACCATCCACTCGCTGACAATGACATCAACTTTTTCAGGTAACGAGATATCCTATCGAAACAAAAAATCAAAACTACAGTATGAAATGTTTCCGGAAAGGAAATGGGGCGGTATTAAAGAACTTAGCATGCATAGAACTTAGCATGCATGTGGATGTGTGACCTGATTAATTCGCAGACAGCATTGCAAGGGTCATACCTGTACCTACATTTTTGAGTAGTTTAATGAGAACTTTATTTCAGAATACATAAAAAATATATGTGTGTTCCTTATAAGTCTTCTGCCGTGCACGCAGTTATTTTCGTTATAGATAAATTTCCACTTGTGGTTTTTTTTTAAAGCCAACTTACATTACCCCTATCAACATAATGGTACTAACCAAAGCCTTAGCTACATGGACTTTAAAGACATGTTAACTACTTAATATTATCAACATTTACTAATTTAATTGTACCATGTACAATTTTAATGTTCCTTTGATAATTTCATCCTACCTGTTGCATGTTTTTTTTCTGACACTGACAAATAGTGCAGAACCTACGATTTTAGTAATTTAGCAACCTTTTTGAGAAATGATGGTCTGCCATTGCAGGCAAAAGGATTTATACCAACGAAGTCTTTGGGTTTGAGTACAGCATTTCTGTATGTTGCAGTGTTTGATAAATATAACCGTAATAGTAATTATCGACTTTGCGATCCGCTACAAAGTCATTGCCGATTTGCAATCGGCGGTCCCCCTCACAATTTTGCAAGGTCAGTAAAAGTGACTCCATATTTTTCCCTTTCGGGAAACCAAAGAGGAAGAACTTGATAGGGATAGGTTAATGAAAGACTTATATTTTTGTCCATCTAGAAGAATAACTTTTATAATTTGTTCTGCAAATAACAATTGAACCAAAATTGCTGGTCCTTTTGCTGACTGGAATTGAGGGCAAAGTTAATCAATTCATTTGAGTCTCTTAATCATGATTTACTGTAAAACTTGTAACGTTATTTTACTATTACTTGGCTGATAACTTGTAGGTACCTCTACTCTCCCTCGGATAACTTTAATTCTGTCCGCCATCTTGTTCGCACTGACGACTTCATTTGCCTTTTCCGCCACAGAGCTTGCTTCAACAGCATAGACTGGGTGAGACAAAGAAAAAATAGCAGTATAATCCAGAGATATGGTAGCATTCCTTATTATGTTCAGATGTGATAAATGAAGTAGGATGGGTGGCCACTGACTTCACTTCGAGTGCCAGGTCCACCCGTTCCCCCTCCCCCCCCCCCCACCTCGACAATTATGTCACTAGACACCCTACTTCTACTCTTCATATTTCTTCAAGTGTATTACAACATGCAATTACCCTTTATTCCCCAGGGCCCCTCCATCTTTTCTTAATTGATCCTGGGCTATGGGGCAGTAGCCTCCATGACCCCTGGCCCCCTCTTGTCAGACAACTACTTGTCATCTCAAGGAGCTGTTAGTCATGAAGCATATGTGTCAAAGCTTGTGGGAAACCATACAGGCTTACATATTTCACAATGTTAGTTTTGCTAAATGTACAGAAAAAGTACAATTGAAGCTGGGAAAAATCATATTAAAGTCTATGTACTGAAATTGTAAATGCTTGTTTGCAGTGGAAACTCAAAAGCCAGTACAGTATACAAAATTTGCAGCTGCAGGATTCCCTAAATATTGAACTTTGTTTGTTTAGCTTCAAATCGTTTTGTGTTTAGGAAACCTGGTGGGTGGTCATGCCGGATGGAGGAATGTGCATTGTACATATTACTGGACTAGCTGGCCAAATGCCGGACGTCTGGCCACCCGGTGATTCCATCTATATGATTTAGTTATTACTAAGAGGGTATATTGGGCATCAATATTGGGCATCAATATCAATTTTTATGATCTTTACCTTTTTTGGCACCAGCTTGAACACAGAAACAGCTTAGGATACCTGCAATCAGCAAAAAAAGTAGGATTTTCGCTAAAATACTCATGTACTGCAAATGAAAAAAAAACTAACTTCTTATAATATTATATTAAATGTGACCCTGAAACCATCAAACAGAATCCAAAACAAAAGGAAAGAACAACCACACCTACCCTGTAAAACTTCAATCATGCACACACACACACACACAAAAACAATCTGGTTTCACCACCCCCGCAAGTCAGTTAAATTTACTTTCAGCTCAGGTGGTCAATGGTTGGTTAATGGCAATGAGCTTTCCTGATACAACAGACTGCAGACTTGTTTACATCAATTACATGATGTCCAGGGCCATAGCCTGAGTAGAATCTCTGGGGGAGGCGGGCAGTTGAGGAACATCAAGAAACATTATGTGTTATCCAAATGTTACATAGTGATGCTTTAAAATGTGCATATATAGAAAGTGTCTTTTCAAGAAATCTTTTTGCCAAAAATTGCCTCCCAGATTGCCGGAAACATAATTTCCCAGGCATTGTAAGTTGCATCTAAACTTCTTGATTTTGACATCACATGGTTTAGAAATTTACACTCCCCCCCCCCCAAAACAAAGGTAAATTAGACAATTTTGTTCGGTAAAATCACTTTGTAGGGGAAAAATTGGACTATATATTGCTTTGTTAGTTCTGCTTTATTCATTGTTTTACATAGGTAATTGAAGATATAAAAGCATACTAGATGATAACCCCTAGCCTATATATGCTATGAGGGGAAGCCATAGGGATTTTAGGGTAAATTAATTGTTAGGTTTGTGTTTAATATCCTTCATATCATTTGCATGCCACCTACTGGGACCTACTGTGCTATGGTGGTGCAGGGGCAAATGAGGTGAGTGGTTGGGCCGTGTATGGGAGTGGAGGGACCGCGGCCCCCCTAGTTAGTGTTTTATACGTATATTCACAGTGCCCCAATATTTTCAGTTTAAACATTGGGGCACTGATATAGGGGCTAACCTTGAGACTGATAGGCCAACATAGACATAATAAATATGTTTATGAACCCTGGTTTCACATTACAAAGTTATCATGCAGATAAAAGGCGGATCAAGTTAGCTAGGCCAGGCGGGGTTGAAGATTGTTCAGACAGGGTATCTTAATTGTTGTGACCCATGGCTCAGCCATATATGGTCTGGTTGGACATGTGCCCCCATTAGCTTAGGGCAGGAAATATGCTATGGCCATTCTTACAATACGTGCATAGATTCCTTAGGTTGCACGCTACAGACTAAAGTAATTATATGATCATTTCAGTAAAATACTGAAAAAGCGCATGACTGTCCAGAGCTCACATTATCGTAGGCCTACTTTCATTTAGGAAGTGGAATCTCAGGTGGGCACTATCCCCCCTTCCCCCCCCCCCAGACTACCGCCCTGCATCCTGTCATGGCAACAATTCCACTAAGAAAAACTCCTAATTCATTAACTTATATAATTATAAATATATAGCTGAATTTTTCATGGAATTCCTTCCCTGCCACTTTCTGGCTTGTATCCAATGAAACTGGGGCTTGATACCTGGTTACATGGGTATGCAAGGTTATTTGGCTTCTGCCTGATGCCCCCCAGAGAAGAAATGGCTATTATTGAGATGGCCATCAACTAAGGGCCAGATAGCTCAGTTGGTTGGGTGCCAGGCCTGTATTACCCCGAGGTCACTGGTTCTGAGTCGAATCCCATTCTAGGCATAAATTTCTTTGCTCTTTTTCCAAGAAGAACTCCTAATGAGAAGTTGTTACATATCTCACCAGTGCCTGCTCCAATGTCTGCGACGACTTTCCCAGAAATTGCACCAAAACTTTTAAGTATGGCTAGTCTGTGAATAAAAATGTAGTGATAAAGCTTTATATTCATTAACTTGGAAGGTTCATTAACTTTCATAAGGTTCATTAACATTCATTAACTTTATATTCATTAACTTAAAGGAAACAACCTGGCCAGGTTTTACTAATAAGTCTTTTTTTTTTCTCGCAATAATTTGAAACACTTAAGGTTACAAAATTTGTTTCCAATCACCACTACAAATTAAACTTGTATTTGATTAGCAAGGGAGGAATTCTTGAAAACAAGTTTGTACTCTCCATCGTTTCTATAGATTAGTTAGAATTTTTATAGTCTATTTATCTTGCAGTCATTATCATATATCATATCATTTGTTTGGGTAGAGAATAATCTGGGAAAATGCTAACCCTGTATTTCTGTGTAATGAGTATGGCTTACTAGCACCAGAAATACCTCCAAGATGGCAGGCATGTCAGTGTACATTAAATCCTCTATCATTCATCCAGCATAATTCATGACTCATAATCAGTGTTGTAGCCAGGAGAAAGTGAGTGCCGGCTAATTTCAAGAGAGTGGCGGCTAATTTGTCTGACGATGGCGAGCGAAGCCAGCCCGCGAGCATAGCAAGCCCTCCTCTGCGTGAGGTCCAGGGGCCCTTTGTGGGGTTCGACGGGCGAAGCCCCCGAAGCTACAGGGTTTTAGTTGATTTCAATGGCTTTAGGTGGCTCTATTCTACCCCTATTTTTTCACCTGACAGTCTTGTGAATAGCTAAAATTAAGTATGTTATTCAATACACCCTACGTCCCACCGACATCACTGAATGAAACACCCTACGCCCACCAGCATCACTGAAAGAAAAAACCCACGCCTAGTAAAGCCCTCACAAGTCACAATTACATACCGTATTAATTATCATTGTAAGTTGTATTTTACGAGGAAAGGCTTAATAAATATGATTTTGCATTTCACAAATTCTGAATGTTTGTATACCGTTTTGTATGATTCAGTGCTGGATTGTACGCTTGATCCACAACACCTGTGCAGGTGTTTGCAATAAAAAAAAATCTTGTTCTTGGCAACTTACTTTTTGAGTAATTTTCAATGTATTTTGATTTCATTGAATACAATATTCACTGATTTTTGTGACAGTCGGTAGGAAGCTTGAGTGGCGGTCGGTAGGATGCTGATTTACTCTGAGTGCCGGTCGGCAAGCACTAGTGGCGGTTACGCCCGACCGGCGCCGACCGGCGTGGCTACAACACTGCTCATAATTAATGACTATACACATTCATTGGGCTACCAGGTTAATAGAAAAACAAGTCATATTATTCATCTGTTGCGTGTTGAATTTGGAATTAGTGTCCTCCCAATATTTGCTGAGTGGCATAAATTAGCGGCGATGGTCACTTTTCACCTGGGAGTCACATTACAGTCTTGACTTTAACAGTATGCACTGAACTTGCTGGACAAATGAGCAAATGGGAACACCTTTTGCAATACCTGTATGTATTGGTTCTTGAAACATCTTTGATCATATCCATATGAATACTGAGATCTTCATAACTCCTGAATATGAGAAATAAACCAACAGTATGTTCATTATTGAAAACTATGATTAAGGATGTGGGGCTAGGCCCAGGTAGCTAGGGTGGCCACCGACATGGCATCAAAATGGCCGGACACATCCAGAAGAACTGAGAGCCAGGTCAGGCCCTAGGAAACATTATGTCTACTGGGCCCAGTTTTGTAGTAGCTTTTCCTTCTTCCTGAAGGGTGTTATGAAAATGAGAATACATTGCAATTCATCCCATCTTTTTCCCAGACCACCTCCACTTCACCCAAGCTCTCAAATGGACCCCTTCCCAGCCCCAGGGCTGTATCCCCTTCCCGGCCCTTCCCAATCTTCCGCATCAGAGTGGTACACATCAACACCTCAAGGAATGACATGACACGATGGGCTGCTAACCATGAACCATGTTTCACAGCTTTTGAGAGGCTTAGTTTACAGGTCTATAAAATGAACAGAAAAGTAATAAGTACAGTTTCAATTCAGTACATTTAATATAAACTGGAAAATTGAAAATGTAATGAAATTGTAGTTGTTTGCACAGTGCATAGTATATGTGCATACATCTACGTTCACATAGAAAGCCAGTGCAGTAGCCAGAACACCCTCAAGTAGAGTTTAAAATTGTGCAAAGGTACGATACTGCCATTGTTGAACAAAGGTTGCTTAGGATTGCTTCAAACTGACTTTCGAAGTCTAGGAAATGCAGGATATACGTGTGACCGGCAAAAGGTCATGGAGAATGGAGGACGATACACTGAACTGTCAGACTGTCCAACCTAATTGTGGACATCTGGCCACCCTAGTACTAGTAGTCCTATTGCTGACAATCACAAGAAATTGTAATGAAACTGAGCCTAGCCGATATCTCACCTAAAATACTGTCTGTCATTCAAGTCATGTTTTTCTGAATTAGAGCATATCTTCTGTCTGAAAAGGAGAAAGTAAAACAAGCTTAATAGAAACCAAAAATCTAATGGGAAGTTCCCTAACTGCTAAGCTTGTAATAATTTATAGACTCATCTATGATGTAACGTTATTCGATAGGTTAGTCATACATTTCGCTTATAATTGTTTCTTATACTTATAGGAAACTCACCTCTTACTCTTAGAGAATTGACTTTCTCGACCATCTACAGCAATGTCCGGAATAGGTTTCTGTAAATCATTATGGCTCATGATGACAAAAAAAACCGTCCCATCAAAATAAATTCCTCGTGAATAAATTGAATAAGGCTACTGTGCAACAGTTAACTAAGCTGAGGCTAAGCACGTATCCTAGCGCAAGCTGCTATTGTGAATGTTATCTGGTGATTCTGGTCGAACGTTACATAGCCTAGGCCTAGTTATGAATATGACTGCAGTTACACAACATTGTGTAATGTTGTGGATTTCGTTTTCAGAAATTGTTTTGAATTTGGTAAAGATCTTGCTTTGCTGTAATTTAAATGAAACTGGCGAGACAGGGGTCTATTCGCTTTCAATTAATCTTCCTGCAACTTCTCAACGACTAATCTAGATTCATAGTGTAGCGCAACTACTTCGTATACTAAAACCAATACGGTGGTACCGATCTATAAAAGAACTTATCGCTTCTGCAGGTCGATGAATCTGGCGTTAATGAAAACCTAAGTGAAAGTAAGCCATACGGTTAGAAGACGGTGAATCGGGTTTGTAGAATTCGCTTCTCGGCCTTTTGGCTAAGATCATGTGTAGCAGTATGTTCCCCTTCTAGGGGAATCGTGATACACACCTGACGATAATCACAAAGTCACAGTCTCGATGCAAGGGGACTGGGGTTGAGAGCGGATCAGTCACTTAAATTGTAGTTTGGTTTTTCGTGCCGAGGTTCTTTCCTGGGTGACTTTTTTTTTTAATGTATTCGCACTGCCAGTCCTCTCCAGATGGACAAATTATTTGATTAACTTTTCCAATTTGAATTGTTGCGTCGTGCTACTGCACTTCTATTTCTTATTATATCATCCCTACATGTAGTGTACTGCGAATGAGATATTACTGTACTCCATCGACAAATTTGTACAAAACCGGTACTAAGGCAAATGCCCACATCACACCTGGGGGGGGGGGGGAACCATAGGGTAACGAAATGACATTTTTTGGGTGGGGTACAAAAAGCAACGTGTGTGTGGGTGTGTGCGTGTCTCTGTGAACAAATGGCCTCTGACGTCGTATGTCAAAGTTCAGAGGTCATGGTCAAACAACGAAAACAGCAGTTTGTCATTGAGCGCATATTAGAATGACAAAATGACAATGTAGGATATCAGTCTGCAATTGTATGGTGCATTAAGTTAATGTAAAACGTTAAATGTCACGTGATCATAGGTTCATAGCAGTCAGGTTTTGTCAAAGTTTGATAAAGAGTGTTTTGCAAACTTCTCATAAACCACGTGGTTGATCAATTTGCTAGGTATGTACTTAGGGATTATAGTACCTCCTTGACTCATGATGTCATATGGTCGAAGTGCAGAGGTTAAAGGTCAAATAACAAAAAGATACGCATTTTTGAGATTACTTGCTTACCAATTGCCAAACTGGCCACAAACTCATGTATGATATACCAGACTCTGACGATGTACTGTCGAGTTCATAAATGTAGATGGTTACATGGTCAATGACTGAGATCTATAATGTTAGTAAATGCCAAATTTGTGGATGTACTAAAATAGTGAAAATGAAGTAGAAATTCTTAATATTGAAGATATATTCCAGTTGATTGCAAATAAAATTGCCGAAATTTAAATTTCATAAAGAAAATACTGTTTTTTTAGCTATTAAGTACGTGCCAAACTGCCATAGGACAAAATAGCAAGGGTGAAATGACTAGGAAAATACCAAGGCATTCATGACTAACAATATGTATAGCCTCAATATATAAATACAAATCATTAAACATTTGTCTTCATTACATTTATCCTCATTATTGTTCTGTGTTATTTTCAGAGTATACATCCAAAATGGCGATTAATCAGCCTCGGCGTTCCTTAGCGGTGACATTCATTTGCATGACAATCATCACCGTAGCATCATCCAACAAGGGTTAGTTTTGTCGGAGTATTTTTTTTTCAGTCTACCGAAAGTGACGAATTTGTCAAGTTATTCGGTCTCTTCCGTATTCGTGGCATGATTTATAAGCCTTTGGTGAGATTGCCCAATGTATTTGTGTTTACATCTGTAGATACCTGCGGGTGACCTTCGGAATTTGTTGAATAAGTTAATTATTTTGCAATCGTCACCAATTTGATAGAACTCATTGATATAGTTTTAGTCAAGTCTCACTTAAAGTTGTGATTCTCATCTTTCGAGTTTTGAACTGACCGGGACTCATATGTACTTATTTGTTAGCTTACTTCATGGTTCCCA
>KN884928.1:78866-89053 GCA_000934455.1 Apostichopus parvimensis | reverse complement strand
CCTTTGCAGGTACAAGACGACATATCGATAACGGTGACAACATATTTGAAAATATTCATGTAAACCCAAATAGGCCTATACCGTCGGATCCAGCTTTAAGCGACCACAAATTTTGAAGAAACCCTAATGGTTGACAACTTTCCCGTTGGGTGGCTTCCAATTAAACATTTGTAGCTAAAATTTGGATTTTTCCAATTAAAAAGTCATTTCAGATGGGAAAACCGTAGATTACTCTTGAATGAAAAACCCACCTTACAATGACCCGGCTGGGTACGGACCCGGAACCTCCTAATTGTTTAGTCTCATTGTTTCAAATGCCACCACCTTTATCCACTTGGCCACAGCACCGTGTTTTCACCGAACATTATTGGATTTTGTGAAATGAATGTTGTCATATTTCGTGTCACGTTTATAATTTATGAGGTTCGAAAAGAAACTTACCTGAAACATATCGCCAGTCTTTCCGCTGGTGTAATTGCCTTCCTGAATATAATATCCTGTTTAATAATATGTGGGACTATTAGTGATATAACTAACTCACACTGGGTGGTGCGCAGTCCAAAGTATTCTTTGAACCGCCCTTCATCCAAACGAAGTTTTTTACTATAGTCGGTGCATGTAATCGCTAAGATCTTTCCTACAAGATAGGGTGTACCCACAATGATCTTTTCTCTTCCGTTTTACTAATCTATACCCAAAGCTAAATAAACTAAATATATTTCATCGAAATTTTATATATATCATCATGTGACCCAGGACACAAGAAATTTCCCGCCAAGAAGATAATCGCTGATCGATCCTGTTGCTTGTAGTGTGAAAGCAAAAATATCGCCGGGCGACTTTTTTTTTTTATCGCATCGCGTCTATTGTCAAAGGGCCTTTAATCTGATTGTATGTTCACGTATGATTTCACAACGATTGATGATAATTTCTGCATAATGGGATGAGATAGGGTCCCTAGACCTTCATTATGTGTTTATTGCTTCTGCCATGTTATGTGACGTTACGAATAGAGCTACACCATGTCTCGCCCTGGAGGTGCTACAAGCACAAAATGGTATAGCTTCAAAACTCCGATGAAGGATGAAAAGGGTTCAACTTCAAACTTCGTTTCGACGATCCCTGTTAGCAATGTCAATTTGATAAAAGAAATGATGGTTTGAATGCATGATATACGACAGCTGATATACATCATAGTGTAAGACTTATTCATTCAATACTATACAAAGATCCAATTTCGAATGAGATGATGATGGCCATGTCGAAACCGGTGACTTTATATGTGATAACATTATCTTCTCTTTACAAGCACATTAAGTTCTCGAGCACATATTTTCCTTTGCAGGTACAAGACGACATATCGATAACGATGACAACATATTTGAAAATATTCATGTAAACCCAAATAGACATATACCGTCGGATCCAGCTGCATCAAGAGACTACGGGGAGAACTACGATGATGCTCATGTGCAGATTGACTTTAATGGCGACTACGAGGACGCTAGTAGTGATCAGAAAAGAACGGATACCGAAGAATATGATAATCAAGATGATTATGACTATGTTCCCCCACCATCAATCAAAGACTCAGACCTGTACCTAGTACCAGATACGAAAAACGTCATTTACCAAAACAATCCAGTAAAAGTGCAACAGCAAATAAAACCACGTCCTTTCAAAACACAAGAACATATGAAATCAGAATCTCCATACTTGATGAAAAGATACTAACGTCTCAAAGGAGGTGTAATTTGTATTCCGGCTGAACTTCTCTCTGAAGGAAGTGAGAAAGTGCCAATTTTCGAAATACTATGTAATAGATACATGGGTCAGGTTCGATTCAAGTCTCGACATTGAAGAAGCGTTACGATGACAACAACAGTTTGGACAGTTTGCATCATGTCGCAGGGAATAGGTTTTCAGTTTGTGAAAGGAGCTTTCCATTTTATCAACTTTCGAGTTTTTTCCCTAACCAACCTTAACAAACTTGAGTTGTGGCAAAAGTGGGTATATCAACGTGATACAATTAAAACGTAATTAGACTTGACAAGCGAATCAAAGGATCTAGTTACAATTATATTAACAAATGGAAATGTGCTGCTATTGTATCGAATTGTGTGACGGTAAATACCATGCATACCTGTTCATATGAACCAAGTTATATGTGCATTACTTAACTAAATATGTAGGCATACAAGAAGTACATAATATTCGTCCCTTAAAGATGACGTAGTAACATCTTTTTCTACCCAAATTTTGACTTATTTTCTCGAAGTAGCGATTTTTTTTATCTAAATATTCAAAGTTATTATTCTCAAAATATCAACTTAAAATTTCTAAAGAAAATTCAGGATTATGAAATGTTACTAAGTAAGGTGGATCTACCTATATGTAATCATGATATTTTATTTATACTTTATAGTTCCTTTAATGGTAGTGTCTGTTATGACATCGTTATGGGTACAGGTATACAAATAAGACATCTAAAAGAGTTGTAGATGATATTATCAAGCGGGCCGGTCGGGTTGTTGAGAAATGTTTGACTACGGTGGACCAAGTCTTTGAAAGTCGAGTTTTGGGGAAACTTAGTTCAGTGTTAAATGATGTTAGCCACCCTTTAATGTTACAAGATGAGTAATGCTATCATTCCACGCATTGGTAGAATGCGACCACCGAGGGAATCCACGAATCGCAACCATTCGTCTTTTCCAGGGAAGCCGTTAGTATTTTCAACTCGTTGTTTAATTGTTAATCATTCTTTTTGCCATTCACATTACCTTGTGCGGGTTTTTTGTAACTTGGCAGTGTCTGGTCTGTGCTATATATGTTATCTGTGTCCATGCTCTTCTTTGTTAGATCATCTTTAATGTTTTTATGTTTTATTGGTCTTATTGTTTTACCTGTTTTTCTGCAAGGATGTAATTTCCTTGTTGGATACAATAAAGTTTGCCATTCTATATATATATAACATATACCACAGCATACCATTGTACAGTATGCAGTGTATAGGTAGGGTAACGAAATGTTGACATGCATATTTTTTTAAGTATTAGGTTTCTGCGAGAGTTTCATTGAGAATATGTCGAAAATTAGACAGATTATGAGGTCCACGGGGAAAAAAAGAGTAATTTGATTATCCAACACTATCTTTGTTCATGCAAATATCTAGCTGAAGACTCAGCACTGACGTATCTCCAGTTACAAAAGTTGGGTTGCCGTGATGGAACATATTATATTTCTTCCAATTATTTCATGAATGGGATCAAGTACTTTTTGTAAACAATCATTTAATAATAATTTCACTTGACAGAGGCAACTGCTTTTTTGGCGGGAAGATGTGCGTAAATATTGACTATGGTGTCCTATGTTTTCTGGTTTCGATGATAATCGTAACCTTTGTAGTCATGCAGGCGGATGTGTGTGAGTAAGCGTGTGTGTTTGTGTGTTACGCCTTGCTTGTAAACACGATATCTCAAAAAGGGAAGCTTGGAACAATCGCACATTTAGTGTGTAGGGAAACCACATTGAGTAGAAGAAGTCTATTGTTTTTAGAGGAGGTCAAAGGTCATTTGGGGTCACCAGGCGTCAAAGTGTGAAAACATTGTAAACACGGAGATTGTTCACAAACTTCACGGGACTAAATTTATAAACAAATAGCGAAAACGTCATTTAAAATCTTATAAAGCAATTTATTACAGGAACAGTTTCAGCTTACGAAGTATACGTAATTTGTTTTAAAGGCATTCATAAATAAGTTCTGTTCATATAGTAATTTCTCAACCATAAAAAAGTTTATTAAACACAGGCGCGTAGCCAGGAATTTGCCAAGGGAGGGGCGAAACTGTAGATTCGGCATTGCAAACTATCTAAGCGTAGCGCCACCATGAGTTGGCGCGAAGCGTACAAGAAAATTTTGGCTGAAAATGCCTCCCAGATCGCTGGAAAAGGAACTTCCCAGGCCTTGTAAGTTGCATCTTAGCATTTTCTCTTTTGAAAATACTAGCGATATCATAAAAACATTAAAAAAAAAATATATATGCTCAAGGGGGGGGGGGCTGCCCCCTTCGCCCCCCCCCCCTTGGCTACGCGCCTGATTAAACATCGATATCCCGACGGCTTGGTTATATGCAGGCAACCCCTACACACAGTATAGAGTTTAGTACTAGCGACTTTTGCATTCTGGTTTAAAGATACCACAAAGGCAGCTCTGTATCGTAAGTATTCAAGAACGGGTAACTAATACCCCTTTGACTTTTCAAATTTATTGCAATCTTTTTTCATTATTCATATTAATAAAAATAAAAAAAAATTATTTATCATTATGTCCTTTTGTTTTTCAAACTAACAAACTAACATTATAACAACCTATGTAAGAAGGATCTTAAGGCAAGGGAAAATGAGATGGGAGGGAAGGAAGGACACTGTTATCCCACCTGTGTCTTATAATTTTCGCACAAAGAAATGGATAACCTGCTCAAAAATATTGCCAATCAAAACAAACATCTGATATAGAAGCTTATCTGAGCTTTTGTTTGAAACGTTGCTCAGCTAGCCACTACCATCGGTAGCAAACGTCAAATCGGTCTCGAAATTGATCTACCTTCCCTCTAGAAGAAATTTTTAATATACGAACCTGGTGATATGACATTAAAATTTTGTTACAATTTTTAATTTCATGTAAATAAGGAAACAAACATCAATTAAAATTTGGTTCTCCAATGAAACGTGGGAGGGGTAGAACGTGTTCCCTAGCCCCCTACGTTTTTGTACCCCTCCCCCATTTGACACCCCCCCCCCGTTTATAATTTTTGTGCGCCACTGAACAGAGGGTTTATGGTGTCATCAAAAGTTATATCAACATACGCGTTAATCATTAAATTTGCTGACTCGTAAAATGGGAACAAACGTTTTCCCCTGTCCTCTCACATCACGAGGGCTCAAATAGGTCTAAAGTTCACGGCACTATACCCGTTACAAGCTAGACTTGTCCCTTTCTATCAGTCACTGATGGAACTTGTGAACAATTGCATTCCCCTGTGTATTCAGTCTGAAACTCTGAACACTTTAAAAGTAGCGTACATTCACAAGTTTTTCAAGGGAGTTGAAGCGATTTCAAGACCGACTAAAAAGTTTTTTGTTTGTTTGAGACCGAAGTCAGTGCAACAAAGCGGCGTATTGATTTATATGTACAACTTCACACTGATTTTTGCTGCTAGTCCCGGGAGGAAATAACCTCTCTAATTTTTTTATGTTTCTTGATCGATTTTCACTGGGGTGACACCCCGACCCCTTTTCCGTAGGCTCCTAGCTGCATTTTAATCTTAGATGGTACCCATGCCTAGAAATCCAACACATAACGTTACATCGCCGTGTGAAATGGACGTCTCAAGAAGGGAAGCTTGGACCAATCTCATATTTAGTATGTAGTTGTGACACGTTCAGTACAAAAAGCCTATCGTTTTTTGTGGAGGTCAAATGTCATTTAGAGTCACCAGAAGCCAAATTGTGGAAATCTGTTTTATAATCTACCGTATCTCCCACCGACCAGCCTATTCGATAACATGTGTATTATACGCCTCATAAGAATAGGATCTCGCTGTTGGCAATTGGAAATTGGCTTATGGGCATCCGTAGAATGAAATAAAAACTCGCGAACAACGTTCCGTAGGCCTCAGCGTGTCGCTTTGCTGCATACTTTAGCTACGTACATTGTGTGAAAAAGGTGTATTCTTTGTACACAAAAATGTACTATACAGTTGCTAGGTGTGCGTAAGTCCGAAGCTTATACAGTACCTCACTGCAACTTTGAACAGCTACTCGATTAGCGTGATTCGTACATTTTCCCAATTAATTTTCTTGCAGATTGGTGTGCGAAAAATATCGCTATTACTCCATTACACTGCCTAAATCAAAGCGAACTTTCACGCACTGAAAATCTAAGGTTGTAAGCAGTGGCGGAGCGTCCATATAGTCAGGGGGGGAATGCCCCCCCCCCCCCCCCGACGGACTCAAGTGGACTGCTGGCGCCCTTTTCAGCTTTTTACCATTTTTTACTCGCGATTATTGACTTTTATTGCGCTCTCATCTACCTATTGACATTTGTCACATTTTGTTGGTGAAATTTTCTCACAAAATGCTCTAACGGCGGTCTTTAATTTATCGGCACTTCCGTTGTACGAAACTATTTCCAAGCGCATGTACTTTCAACACCCATATAAACTTACGAGTTGTCACAAATGGCTATGACAGCTATTTATTCTTCGTTTATCGGCAAATTAGCAAGGCCCGGAAAGGGTCATTTCCGGCGATCTAGGGAGTATCTTTACTCAAAAAAATTCTGTACGCTCCGCGACAACCCGTGGTGGCGCTCCGCTTAGATAGTGTCAAAGCGCCCCTACAGACCATTCTCGCCCCCTCTGACCAATACCCCTAGCTCCGCCACTGGTTGTAAGAGCATCTATCTTCCACTCTCAACGGTGTTGTGATTGAAAACCTTTGCAAAAAATCCTAGCAGCAAGAACAGCAAACTTGTCTGAAAACTCCTTAAAGTGCTGTATATTTTGCGAATTATGCCTGATGGCATGTAGGAAATGCCTTAAGAAATAATGAAGGAGATGTTTGGCCCACCTTAAGTGTATTGGAATTCTGACACGAACCTTTTTTCCTTCACGGTTTTGTGTTAAGGAGCCCAATTTTACCTTATATACCGTTGTACGGGGAGGGGGGGGGGGGTATTCCACGAGACCGAATTTCCGCGAATCGATGGTGCGCGAAACCGATGGTCTATGGATGGTCCATCGATAGCCCGACCAGACTGAAGGTCCGAGCCAAGTGACTGGAGCCTGAAATGACACCATTTTGTGATTGCGTGCACATACTAGAAAAACAACAAGAAAGCAAAAAAGAAAGAAACAACTGTTGAACAGAACTTTTTCCGGAAAAATTGCATATATTTTCTCACTCAACTGAAAAGGGGGGGGGTGAGGTGGGGGGCGTACCCCTAAATTTTTGACTGGTGGACGTTAGGGTTATAGGATTCGTCCCTGTTTAAATTACATAACTGTAGATTCAGTTTAATTATAACGAAATAACAGAGCATGCGAAGGGCGGGCTCGACGAGAAAGATAATTTGTAAAAATACATCGGGACTGTGGAAGAGAAAACCTGTTAAGTGTTAAACAGCTTAGAATAAAATCAATATAGTGTAGTCTGTCAGTAGTGTATAGACCCCAACCGGGGCAGAATCGAGAACCAACCGGGGCATAATCGACAAGGGGGACCCGATATAGGACGTCAAGTGGGACCGGAACTAGGGCAAAATGGACAAGGGGACCCGAACTAGGGCAAAATGGACAGGGGGACCCGAACTAGGACAAAATAGACATTTGGGACCCGATATAGCGCATTTCTGGACACAAGTGTCCTTCGCTAAAGCTCCGTAAGATCGAATCAATATGACCTCCTCCTCTTCCCCCTTTCTCCCTCCTAGCCAGACAGGCATGTCAAAATGAAAACAAAGCATCATTTTTTAACAATTGTTTCAATTTATTCGAGTGCATCACATCATCACATCAAACAAGAAAATACGGATGCTTAAATCATACAAGTAAAAACAATAATGATATCGATAGTACATCACTACTTTGGTTACAACATATACATTCATATAAGCATATTTATATATAAGGGAAAAAGAATACAATAACAAAAGATGGCATAGATATCCTCCATACGTTCAAAGAAGTTTGTTCACTATTATAATGGTAAGGCGCACACATAAAATGCTGATAATAAAAGCAGAGTCTCATCGGTTACGTAACAAATCGATAGAGCATAGGCCTACTATTTGGCTGGTCCATATGGCATCGATTGGTCTCTATCTGGAACGTACAATGATTCAATATAATGAACCGTCCGTTAACAAAATCGCGCTGTTTACAAGCCACATTCCGGTTAAGAATTTTGCGATCGGGAACAAACGGTGCATAAATAGTTTTATATATTAAAGGGAAAATAAGTTACACGTAAAAGGTTTACAGCCATTTGAATGCTTTAGACAACAACACTTTTCTAAACTTTTCACATATTTTTAAACTCAAAACACGTTTGCAATTAACAGTTCACCCTTATTTGTAAATAAATATTTACAAAAAGATTTTAGGTGCAACAGTTAACAAATATCATCATATGAACAGACATAAAATAAATTTTGGATCACAAACATTGTACAAGTTAAATAAAAAATCACAATCATTGTACACGTTAAAAAAAAAAAAAAAATCTTAATGTAAAAGTTCTGCCCCGGTTGGGGTCTATACACTACTTCTGTCGATTCATTTTCCCAGTCTGCATCCCTTTCATCTTCGGATTGAACCGACCAAGTGACCCCCCCCCCCCAACTGAGTGATTCCCACCCCCCTCACTGGAGGTATAGGGGGTGGGCAGTGGTGTAACTAGACTTTTTCATTAGAGGGCTTCAGAGGGGGTCGAAGAGCTTGACAAGGGGTGGGGGGGGGGGCAATGTTGTTTAAAATAATGTATCGCTAAATCAAATTATTAAGTTATATTGTATTCTAAAATTTCATTTGGGGCAACAGGGGGGGGGGCAGACTTTTGAGAGCGGTCGCTTTCTCCCCCTGTAACCCACTCTGGTTACGCCACTGGTGGAGGCCTTATATCAATGCAAGCCGCCCAGCCCCCTTGCGCAAGTCACTGGTATCCACTATGGCTGTAAATTCTTTTTAATTACGCGCTTTGTCAACGTGATATTACTGGTAGTAATATTTGTCTTACCACTATTATAGGCCTAGTAATAGTTTCGGTCTCGCAGGGCCTAGTAATAGTTTCGGTCTCGCGGACCTTCGGTATCGCGGACCTTGGTCTCCAAGACCTTCGGTGTCGCGGACCTTTTTTTTCATTTCGGTCTCGCGGACCTTCGGTCTCGTGGCCTGTAACCGTTGTTCGTACAAGCAGTAGATGAAACTTTGTTCACATGTATTATATGTACGCAGTGCTGATCAAATAGCGACACAGTTATTGCCAAGCCACGGTTAGCTGATACTATCTACGGATGCCTATAATCTAATTTACATTTGCCAACAACCTGACTGATGGGGGAGGGGTTCATACTAACATGGAGTCATATAGCCACCTAAGAAAAATGCTCAGTGAATTAAAGACTGATATACACTACAACAGTAAAAGTTGACTTGATCATGTTGAGGTAAAACATTTCTAAGGCAATTTAAGACTACAAAAGCTGAAGCTCATTGAAATATCTTCGAAATATTGCCGCATAGCCTAGGCTATAGTTCCTACTGTAACTTTAATACAACGATAACTTAATAGTTATACCAGTATTAGTAAGTACTAGTTAACTTATAGCTAGGTTAAAGGGTGTGGAGACTCGCGCAAAAAGAAACGTCTAATGCCGGTAATCTGACCTAGTTTCGAATGAGGTGTAACAGAAGTGTTAGACACCACCACCGATCCCAGAAAATACACACACAGCTTGCTACCGTCGGTAATTAGACACTAGTGTACAATCAGTACATACAGCTGCGATCAATACCCACAGCACAGTGTACAAACGATACAGCGATGGACATCTCAGGGCCAGCTAAAGATAACAAGGTTTCACGTTTCATTACTGTCTGCATTTTGTAGCGACAAGAGAAAAATTTCACTTGCAAGCAACGGAAAGTTAACTTTTTCACAGAGCGGGCATGCGGTTTTGGCGAGTCTTCAGTGCCTTTAAGTATAAAAAAAAGGATACTTATCAGGCTGCGACGCTTGTAAACACTTCAGTATCCAAGATTGGAATAAACTAAGATCCCTTGGCCATATGTTCTTCCCCGCCTGTGTCACTGCCAGTGAAATGCCAAAGGACAGACGCAGTCTTGAAGAATCTAATACTGGTCGATGAAAACTTCGGTTACATCCTACTTAGGCTACGAGTTGTATATTTTTTTCAGTTAAAAGCCCCATTTCAATTTCTTGGAACCTTGAAACGTCGTTAAACGTACAGTATGCTTCCGTAGTTAGGCAGCTATAGTTGTTACCTCTCAGCGGTACTGATTGAGCAGTAATCACTGGCGGATCCAGGGCCTTTGTTTGGGAGGGGCCAAAGTGGCATTAGAGTGATATGGGGGAGGTGTCTAAGGGGAGGGGGTGCCCCCCTCCCC
>KN884928.1:9383-40520 GCA_000934455.1 Apostichopus parvimensis | reverse complement strand
GGGGGGGGGGGGGGTTCATGACAATTATCTCTATCACATAGAATCAATAATGATGGTTGGGTCTGTGTCTCCTGGCTTGGGGCGGGGGGGGGCGGTTCATGACCATTATCTCTATCATATAGATCAATAATGATGGTTGGATCTGTGTCTCCTTGAAGAACCACACTATGAATTACACACAACACCAACAATATTTAATTCAGAAGTGGAAAATAGAAAAAATCCTGATTAGTTTTTCTTCTTTCCTTTTCTTCATGAAAGGTGTGTGAGAAATATCAAAATTGAGTTTATTGTCTCAATTTCATTACAAAAGAAACTGTGAAGGAGATAAAAACAAAGCCAATCAGTGTTTAGCTATTTTAGAATTTATGGGAAAATGCCAGCTTTAATGATGCATGTCCATGGAAATTAGACATTTAATTTTATACCTGAAAATAAAATGTCTCAACCAGATATTTATGGGTTTTTCTGTTCTTTTTTCATCATTTTCTTTGTTTTTACTTCTCTTGTTTGTTTCAATTTTTTTTTCCTAAATTCATCAGTGTTGCCTTCATTAACAGTGATAAAAGCTGGAAAAGTAAATAATGACAATGTAAAAGGATGATTTAAAATTATACCACAAACTTAATTTTGACAAGTTGTAGGCCATTTAAGGAAACCACTGCTATTCAATCCAGATTGTATTTATATTTAACTTTAAAGTTTTTGAGAAATGAACCTATAAGCATCGAAGGCTCATCAATAAAAGTGACTGGACTATGATAGTCTAAGAAAAAGACCATTTAGGTAGGCTAGGCAGTTGCAACAATGAACTCCAGAAAGAAAGCATAAAGTCACTAGTGACTTTTATTACTTGAAAAAACATGTTACAAGGCATTACTAGATTTGTTAAGGATAAAGTAAAACGAACACGATTTGTTGAGTTCATAGATTTTATAAAATGAAGGGTTATCACCAAAATATTCCTTTAAAGAAATAAATGAAATTAAAGTGTTGTTGAAGAAGTTTCAACTGAAGTTTAACTATGCCGTCCACACATTTTTACAGTAAAACATTTTGTATTTTGTAATATTCTTTCAGTAGGGCAAGGGGGAGGGAGGGGGTCTGGGCCTCTTTAATTTATTCTAGGGGTACACCCCCCCCCCCCAGAAGTATAACATGGTTGCACCCCTGATGTGAGTCTTTGATAAATGAAGTAGTGATCATATCTGCCAATTGCAAACCGCTCCCCCATGTACGTCTACCATGTATTGATTGAGGAGCAACCTTTGAAATGGTTTCATAGCTTACTTTTCCGAAAGAGGAAGAGGGCGGTATACTCATATGAATGGTCTTTTGAAAAGCGATAGAATGTGAAAGCAGGTTGGGGGATGCATGTCAATGAAATGAACCAAACTTGGAGAGGAATATTTACAACGGAACATTTATAACACAGATTTAGTAATAGAATAGTTCATACCAAGACATGTGTTCCGTAAATGCCGTTTATTGATCCACCCCCATTCATTCGTCTCTCCCCTTTCCGTTACCCCTAGGCCAACCCTGGCCCGTACATCCCGTCATGATGCGAGTATTGTGACAGTGAAGCAACTACAGCGAATTTGACTAATCATAGAATCGGAGTTGGAACGTATTTTAGGCGCGCATAAAAAATGCTTTTGGATTGATGGCGCTCTTTTTCTTAACTAATCATGGTTACCTCTGAATTTAGGAATAAGCCACGAATGAAGAAGCAACAATACCTCCAACGAGACAAACCCAATCTCGCAACTTCAAAGCAAGGTTACTCTATTGCTTCTACAACTCACAATAATGATGGGAAAAAAATCCTCTTTACTTGGTTTGACTTTATGAAATGGTGACTTGGCCGAGTAAATTCAGAGACAGTTTTAGACTACTCCAGCATATAGGCTCAGTACGTTATGCGATTTGGGGGGTACGAGATGAGGGGGGAATCGAATAGAAGGACGAACTTTACAACGGTAGCATGCCTATATGTCAAAGTTCAAATTGAGTAGAATTAGAATAATGTGTTAATGAATAAAATATATCTAAAGCATTCAATACTTTGCGACAAAACAATATAGAATCAGACACACTAATTACGCATTCAAATTCAACTCCTGGAACATGAACGAAGGCGATAACTCCTGCGGGACAGAAGAGACAAAATCCTCGCTCGCATGTATTCATAGGATATGTTCTTGTCACGGTGGGAAGGAATATGCGCAAAGAAATGTCTTCCTTTTGTTCAGGAAAATGCGTTTTTTTATCGGAAGCCTATAACTGTCATACTAAGGTGAAACGATATATATATATTATACGGTTTTGTTCGTGTGACAAGACATTGTAACAAATTTTAATCGAGCTGTTGAATTTCGGCCTATACTTTTGACGAAATTTGCCAAATTGTCGAGTTGCGGCGTATCAGAAGAATTTGAGATTTGTAGGAGGCTACGGTGGACTAAATACTATATTTAATTATGAAATTAGATGTTTTATCTCGACTAAATTCGACAATTTTCACCGACCGTACTCCCACATTCCGACTCTTGTATAAAAGTTTCACAATGAAAACTCAAAATTGCTACTATTTACTCGGGAATTGGACTTTCTGTTTTTACTTATTCTCGAATTTTCTGCGATATGCAAAGACTCAATTTCGACAATTTATATCCCGAGCGAACTTTTGACTGTGTCACTTCGGAATGTTCGACGGAATATATTATGTCTTGTATGAAATTTTGTTATTGTTCCTCACAACCTCGATTTTTTTTTATCAATTCTTTGGCTGCCTGTCACCAAACACATTTTACGTTCTCTCAACTTGTGAACTTTCCCTGAAATGTTGACTTTTTGCCCTATAAATTTCGTCGTTATACCGTTATGTGTCGAAAATTGGAAATGCATATTTTAGTTTGAAATTCCGTCATATTCCGTATTACTTTACATGATGAAGTTTAAGCACAGCATGTTCTGTCGAGTTGCTGCATTACATGGAACTAAGGCTACACTTAAAAAGATGGTATTATAAGGTGAGGGGGGGGGGGGCGCAGAGGGACGTCCCTCATGCAGTTTTGTGATAAACCTCAATTAAAATGCAGAGGGCCCCTTTCATCAATAAGAAGTGAAACATATTCATTTTCCATTTTGCAATTAAAAAAAACCTTTATGTAAGAAGTGCCCTGCTGTCGAAACAATACGAATTTGTGTAAAAAAAAGTACCCAAAGTTGTACAGCAAAGAAATGTGTACTTATTAACTTTTTCATTCAAATACTTGAGTTTGAGGTATTGTAAAGAACCCACAGATGTCGGAACGGTTTGAGGTGAAAATTGTAGTTTGTCTGCCTTCACATCAAGACCCTCTGCTCGCCGACGTCTGTGCCCCTGTTGCCACATCGAACCCAGGGGCGTCGTGCGAAAATAAATTGGGGGGGGGGGGCGTGAGCAGGTGAAGACTATCTAAGCGGAGCGCCACCACAGGTTGGCACGCAGCGTAAAAGAAAATTTTTCGTCTGGCAGACCCCTCAGATTGCAGGAAACGGCACTTCCCGTGCCTTATGGCAGTAAGCAACACCCCTAAAATTGATACAAATTTCCGGCAATTTTTTATTTTGGGAAATATTCTCGAAGGAAGTGATCTCCATTTATACCTCAGTTTACCAATTCCTCGTCTCCCAGAAGCGCCCAAAATTTAAGAAATCGAAACATTTTTGTGTTGGCTGATCCATGATCGCCGCCCATGCCCGTGAGAAGTGGTGACTGGGTGAAGAAAAAGCTATGCCGTTTGAAAACATGGGCAGAAAAAGCGAAAGTAGCGAAACCTTAGGTAAAACGTGCGATAACGAAGTGATTATTTTCCAGGTTAATTGTGACTGTATTTGAAATGATTATTATTATTCATTTTTTTCGAAACTACCTATCAGATCATGAGGAAAATTTATCCTGGTGGACCTTTTAGCGAACTGATTGCAAGAAGTTCACATGGAGTCCCATAATCTCTGTTCACTACATTTATCTTAACTTTCCGAACTTTGTTACAGGCTAAGAAAACAATTAAAAAATTTGCCATTTTTTCATGGAAAATTGACTGACTTTGGCAAAGGTAACGGGTTGCACTTACTCTGGGACTACGTATATATAATATTGTTCAACGATGGCAGCGTTGATGGCACATTTGGTTCATTAGTTATCAACCAGTAATTATTTAACTGTTTCGATTGACTGAATATCAACAATTAACAACCATTGACCAAGCAGTCAACAGAAGCCCCATTTCTCGTAGGCCCTACAAGAAATTCAGTTGCTGACACTGTTCTCATTCAACGTCGCTGAGTTAGGTTCCAAAATGAGTCAATGGCAGTCTCCTTGCACGCTTCCGCGCGGTCGGGGTGCGAGGCCAGCACCATCAGGTCACTCAGGCGTGCTTGGGACATGCTCGTCTGCAACGAATTCTTCACAAACTTTAACGCCGAAAAGCTGCGCTCGCATGAGCAGGAAGTGACTGGCAGGGTGAGAATTAGCTGGTAGGCACGAGCGACGTTTGGATATGTGTCGAACATCCCCTTCTCCAACATGTCTTTGTGTCGTCTTTGAGGTGTGTGGAAAATCCGCAACGACCATGAAAGAGCAATTGACTATTTAGTCTACTTTTCGATTTCGAAAACACTTTTTTTTATAAATTATGACAAAATTTTATGACAAAATTTTATGACACCTTTGACAAAATTGGGGGGGGGGGCCTGTGCCCCCGGGCCCCAATGGGCACGACGCCACTGAGATTCGAACCATGTTCCGTCGACGCTTTATCCACGAACATTTCTTTTTCTCAGAGAAAGCGCTGGTGCATACTTCAGTCACATCATGCCTTTATAAAAAGCCGAAACCGTGTTGCCGTCATCATTAGCATTCATTCCTTAGAAGGGTGACCAAAACAAGACCTTTGGATATAGGCTAGACAGTGTATATGATATCTGGATATTTTCGTATGCGCAGTGTAATGCATCACTAATATTTTACGGAAACGTCGCTCGCAAATTGATGGTTTTGTGGTGGATTGTAAACATACAAGTCATTTGTTCCTCGTCAGTTTCTTAAGCAGTCTGATATATTTGAGAACAAACTATCAGTGCTCAGATTTTGAAAATGTCTGCTTCCAGTTCTGGGGCTAATTTCAAGGTGGTGCTTCTCGGTGAAGGTTGTGTAGGGAAGACGAGTTTAGTATTACGATACGTGGAGAATAAGTTCAATGACAAACACATAACAACTCTTCAGGTATATGAAGCTTGAAATTTGACGTTCGTTAACTCCTAGAATGTCAACTAATTTCTTACAATGCATGCATGATTAATGAATTCGATGTTCACCAGACCAGCCCCTGCAAACGTGGTGGTTCATATTCACTTTCGTGTAACTATTATAACATAGCCTAATGTTATTGTTAGGCTATGGCCTTTTGCGTGTTGTTCCAGTCAGTCCCATAGGTAGTAACTAAGGCTAGCCTATGTTAGATATTAGCCTAACCTAGGCTGCTATGTTACTGATACCAGGCTAGGCATAATACTACGAAACTATAGCCTGCCATCCCTCTCTTCTTGCTTCATGGGTATGTCATCCAGATAGTCTACTTTATGCCCACACAGGTAATAACACAGTAAGGAATGGTGCATGTTCATATAATTATAACTAAATGTTAGCCCTAAATTCCCTAATTAGCCCTAAATTCCCTAATGTTCTATTGGCCTAATAGCCTGCCACTGTTGGGCACCTTCCTGTTAACGAAGCTTCATCCCAGTGAACAAATTTGAAAAATGACCAAGTTCACCTAGCCTTCATCTTGGTGTGGACGTAGGCCTACAGTCGTAATTATCTTGGGAAATCGTGCATACTGGTAATTTATTGTTGAGTGCATATTCGGAGAGAAATATTACATAGACATGGTTTAGGTCGTGAGAATGAAAGTGTTAGATTTACGTCCACTGCCTGCATGCTCCAAAACCTCCAGCCGAAAAGTTCATTATTGTAGAAAAACATGTATTATGTACTGTACATAGAAACACTCTCAATCAGAAAAATTCAAGTTTTAAATCATGAATGGCTGTAAAAGGGTATAATTAGTTCTGCATTTATTACATAGTATGTGTATGCAGTATACCACCACCAACAAGCTTCGATCTTCACTAGCAGTTAAATAAATACATATGTACCTGTAGATTGCAATTAAATCATGGAAGAAGCTCGCTAGAAATAAATGGAGTTAGTACTTAGGCCTAGTGCAACCCAAGTTAGGCCTTCTTCCTATAACATCTCAACAGTAATTGTGTCTCTTCTTTATTCTGCAATTTGGTTTGACAGCTAACATGATGAGCTTTAGATATTTTTCATTTTGCTAAGCAAATATTTTTCCTCAACTGCTTCATCTGTGAAACGATACCTACAAAAGCTCATTCCCTTTTGCAAGTTACCTCCCACCCAATCCATGGAATGACCTACAAGTTGAGGAACTACCAAATTAATGCAAAGATGCATCTCATTTGATAAAAGTTGGTTGATATTGAAGGATATATATTTTGAAAATTGTTTCACATTGTTGCATGCATAAAGTATTAAAGATAATACGTACAACACTAGACATAGAGGAACCTAACACACATTCAAACACACAGGTTTGTTACAATCCTCATTATATTTTTAGCTGTGGTAAGAAGTCAAGGTATTACTCTGCAAAGAACAACAAAGTAGAGTAAAACCTTTCAATTATCTGGACAGGGTTGAACCTGAAGTTGTCCAGATATAGAAAGAATTTTCCTGTGTTTTAGAGTAGTAATGATTACCTTGCATTTTACATACATAATAGCATGTCTCCACAATGTGACATATGGTATGGTAACATTATCACACTGATGGCTTTTGTGCTAGTTGCAAAAACTATTCAGAGGTGTTCCATTTACTTCTATCATGCGTTTCTTATTTATCCTCCGATAGCAATTCATGATCCTTGAATTTACTAAAGCTTGCCTTTTCAAGGTCTGTACATTCAGTAGTACTGTGTATGTGCAGTATGTATGTATTTAGATCCTCCTGCAAGCAGGCACTTGCGAAGAAGCCATCATTGGCTTATCAAAGCCGCAAGCTGACCGAAGTCAGTCTCTTAGATTCATATTTAACGTCCATGATTATGAATTGTCAATTGTCGACAACTCTGTAACTGGACAACATACTGTACATTAATCTGGGAGTGACTCGAACTCGGGACCTTATGATTGAAAGGCACCAGCGTTAACCACTGAGCTAACACACTGTAGGTCTTATATAATGTGAGATAGAGTACAGTAACCTGGTCATGTTAATATCTTTTGTAAATTGGAAAAAAGTGGCAAAATTTGTTTATAAATTGTGATCACAAACCGTGATATTTGTGAATAGACATTGAAGATGCTGGAATATAGTGATGATAAATTTGCTGCAGTATTACACAAAATATGAGTTGTATTATTATATTTGTGAATAATCCAGCTGTGGATGAACCAGCTTTTATTGTACTCTCGAGATGATGGAATGGTAGTCGATTAATGATGACAAGACTTACCTAATCTCTTAATCTGTATTTAATTATTTAATCTGGATAATCCAGGATTCAGATTAGAAAACAAGGTTTTACCATACCCTCTCCAGTTGATGGTATGATAGCAGAATATGTTGGTGACAAGACAGATCAAACAGTCTCTAACAATGAACAAATGATGCAGCACCTACAAAAAAGACAACTTCAAATGTCTCCTTTATATGCTTGACAGTTAGTGAACTGGATGAATGGACATCATGGGATGCCCTGCAAGTGACTTTTCCTTTGTATTTTGATCTCGTCACTCATAATTTTACTGTACTGGTAACCACTTCAGTAGATGTACTCAATGAACTTTTGAAGCAAGTGAGATGCTCAAAGTCATCTATTCCAGTTTTGACAGGTTTCCTACAATGATGTTATTATGATGAGGTACTTCTTATACACAGGAATTAGCCCTTTCGCAAAGAATGAGTGAACCGACACAGGCATGATATTTTGTATAGTGTTGACTACATGCAATACGCATGTATTGTTTTGTGTAATTGCTAATGTACATAACAGCTGTATACTAGACGCATGATCTGGTGGTTGCACATGTCGGAAATGTGTAATAGAGTGTAAGAGATGACTAATAGGCCATTATGATATGCATCAGAGCATCGATGTGTTTGTGTTTATGATAGAATGCAACATATCGATACATACATGTATTGCATAGTAAAATGCCAACAGGATAACTTGCTATGCAATTGCAAAGATACATAGCAGGTTTTTGTACGCGGGAACCGTATAGCATTTTAATGTGAGACAAATAACAGAGCCTTTGAAACTGCTACACAAAATTTGACTGCTAAATTATCCCCTGGACAGTACTGTATAACTCACCGTAATAATATTGTCACTTGGGTGTAGATATTTCAAGCCTCGTTTGAGGATCACATACTTTTGTGCCCTGTCAATATGTTCTGTAGAATTATTATCTAGTCATGGATGTGTTCTAGCTCGTTGGCGATACAGTAGAATAATTCAGTGTCCTTTGTCATGGATCATTCCATAAACGTTCTTACAAATTTTGCTAAAATCGCAGCACGCATCCTTTGATATGCCGTATGGAAATCAACATTGGTTGGTGTCCTTTTTTTTTTAATGAACATTTTAACAATCTACAGAGACAGTAATACCATTTTTGAGTAATTATCCTTAGCCCATTTCAAGCCATTAACAGGTGACATACACGTCGAGGTGGTAAGGCCATTCACTCAGCACAGTGCTTAATAGGTACGACGTCATATTTTCGTATTTTGGAAATTTAAAAAAAAAAAACATTTTTTTTATTTCCGCGAAACTCCAGAGGTGATTTGGTACATACAAAAGGATACCTAAGAGCTTTCTATTACAATGAAAGCAAAAGGAAACAGAGGAAATTCACAACAATAATTGTTTCTATAACATACTTTATTGCCGATTTCGTATAAACGGGATATTTTCAAATAATCGGAATCAGCCCGATTATGGAAAATATAATCGGTAATCGGTATTTTCTGTTAAAGCATAATCGTTTGAACACTAGTAATATGAAAATATATCTTTATACTTACTGATATCAATAAGGATAAATATTATTCCAAGAGTGAATCCCTCATGATTTGTAGATATGAAGTTTTTTACTGGTCAGCAAAGAGATAATTCTGTTTAATATATGGGAAAAAGAGAAGCTTTTCAAACGTCAGGTGATACTCTGGAGGGATTAAACTCACTTACTTCCAAATCAAATTGCAATTCAGGTGAAGTTATTGAGTTTACTTTAATACTGGAATGTTCAATCCTTCAGCTGCATTAAAAATGTAGCTGTAACACAAGTTTTTTCATAACTAAACTGTAGTGCAGTACTGTACCGTGGGCCTGTGTTCATCTTCATGATTGTCGTGACAGGTACTTAACATGAAACAACTTTGGTTACCTTGTTTAGTGGTTTGATATAATTGATGTTTATAGAAACATAAAATCTTTATTGCAGAATCTGGCTATTATTCATACCATAGTTTAAAATAATGACATAAAAGAATAAATTCATGGCACCTTCTGCCACCCCCCACCCCCTCCACCCTTCCAGTTAAAAAACATGTCAAGAATAAATGGCAAATTGGAGGGCTATATATAGTTGTAATCCTGCAGATCTTCCAGTTTTATAGATACTGGTTTACACATCATTCAGGTCACATGCTAAAATGTCTGGGATTCTTGTTTGAGGCCAAATCGACATTGTTGTCAGCTCCTCGTCCCAGATGTACTCGATTTAAATTGTTTTGATAGACTCTAAAATTTCCACCAAGCAATGCTCCTTAAATACTGAATTATTTGTCAAGGTTTCCCGTTGTTTGGTGCTACCATACTTGAACACCAAGGAAAGACCAGGTTAATGAAACCATCCTCCTCCCTTAATTGCAATCCCTCAGAATCACACCAGAAACGATGAAGTTAGACAAAAACGTTTTCTCATGAAACAGGACAAAACTCTATATTTGTGGGACACAAATTTTTTCTGAATTACATATTTGTGTATATGGGCATATAATTCAGTCATCAGGAGTTACCAAACGATTGTAACCACGCACTGTACTTAGATCCCTTAGTTAGAACGATGGCTATCCAATTAATTTTATGAATATTTATATCGCTCGGTCAGATTTCACACAAACTAACCGATTCCAATATGCAGCTTTAACATGATGTAAACAACGGATTACCCACAGATGATTTTCAATGTCATTTATCCTATGCTATGTTTATTTCCACATTCAATCACACTTAATTAAACTTTGAGCAGACTATGGTGGTAATATTTAAGGCCATACGTGTAGAAGTGGTTCATAAGTACAACATACCTCTGACCTCTCACTGGATAGCTCATTATGTTATTCACGGCACTCTCCAATTTTCCTTAATCATGATAATCTAGGCATTTAAGAGTGAGTGTCGAAAGGTTTTGTCAAGCTCTGGGATCTAACACTCTGTACTCGTCAATAAACAGATTTCCTATGTGATAATTGAAGGCATTACCAAGGACAAATAGTTGCTTTGTTTCTCCAAGTTTCGCACGTCACATACTTTCTTTCATTCTCTTCAACATCCACACCACGTAAAAACCATGTCATATTTTGTAACTCTCAAAACAGATATCTTCATGTTCCTTTTGGCTTTCTTCCTGTGGGAGAATGCTGGAGCAATTGATGTAAATGCCAGATGGAGTATGCTACCAGCTAAAAGTCTTTGTGTTTTGACAATTATTATTGTGTTGCTTGTGAGGAGTTGTAGCAGTCATGGAAGTAGTTCCTTGATATGACCTTTGATATGACCTGCATTAGACTAAGTAGACCAGACACTGATTGATGAGCCTAATTTTAACTAAAAATAATTAGAAAGGAAACATGATATCATACAGTCACTTTTTGTTAGAGGCACTTCTCCTGGTCTGCCAAACATTTTAAGCTATACTTTTAAGCTATTTTAAGCCATTTTAAGCTATACTTTAAGCTACACTCCAGGCTGGGTTTTAAATTTTTAAGTCCCTACTGTGAAAATTAAGCGTCTTTTATATATAATTCTTTCCGGAAACAACTCCCTCGAAAGAGAAGCCTCCAAAATGTTACATTAAAGTTTAATCCACCATTGACGTAATGAAGCTGATAGCTGACCTTTCTGAATAATTGAAAAATTTCTTTGAAAAGTTTAAAATAGATTTAGTGATCATCTCTGAAATCAGTAGTTGATTCATGTGCTAGAAGATTACTTTATTTGCTAATATTAAATTATTAACCGTGTGGAAAAAGTGGCAGGTTACATGATTTACCACAACAGGTAAAAAACTTGTTAGTGTTACCAACAATATTAACCTATTCATTAATTATACTCTAAAAGTAAGTACTGATGCACTTTTAACCTTTCTCAAAAAATCTGAAATCTTCTTTCAATGTCTAGTCAAGTGAGCTCTCAGCAAGCATTTGGATAATAATAATAAATGAGACTAATATAGTGCCAAATCAGTAGACAAAAGTCACTGCTCCAGGCACTTAACAACTGATTGCCAGGGTATAAAATGAGCTGAATCACCATTGTGACAAATGGGGCTAAAATAATTTAAAATGTCCATTTTTGATGGTTGTTTGTGATTAATACAGGTATGAAAGAACTTATAGGGATGGAAAGATTGCTTAATTACCAGCCATTTGATGAGCAAACTTTTGATCAATTACAATCTTTGATTTGGGTGATACCCTCATGCATCTAGAAAATTTCTCTAAGTCTGTGATCAAAGTACAGAATCTGTTTTAAAATCTGAATGTGTCATTTGTCATGACATCGTATTCGTCTAATACGTGTTCTTTGTGTATCAACTCTCCGGACTCATGTCGTCATTTTATCTCAGTGGAAACGAGGAACGGCGGCACTTTACCGAATGTTTCACACAATTGGCCTATTGTAGTCCGGTGTCAGTTAACGTATTAATCCTTCCAAAAAAAAATCAAAATTCCCAAATTTCCCTGTAGAGTTCAGACGACAATGAATGTAGATTTGGCTTTGAAGCAAAACTGTCCAATATACAGATGTGTATGTAGGAACTGTAGTAATTGTTGACGTCAGGAAGGATGTTACCGTCGTTATCAAACGTAAATCAGGTTTTCTCCAGCAGCTGACCTTAAAATGGGTTTGTTTTTCGGAGGGGGGGGGGGGGGGTGAATTGGCATTTACTCTACATTTCTAAAGTGAACTCTTTTCCCTCCTTTGTAATCCTAAGCACTCCACTGTAGAGTAGAGTCTCTCTCTGTAGTGTGATGTTGCATAAGCAGATGTTTCATCTTCTCTCGTATTCCCTCGTTAATTTTTTGGTAACTTCTCTGTTTTGATTGAGTGTCCTTGTTTTGTTCGTTTTCATTTGTTTGAAGAATCACGAGTAAACAATTGATAGTCTCCTTCCGCTGATTCAACAGCTGATTTTTTTCTTCTGATTTTTCATTTCCTTTCGCAGGCCTCGTTTCTCAACAAGAAATTAAACATTGGTGGCAAAAGAGTTAACATTGCTATTTGGGTAAGTTTCAGACGTTGGTGACGTTTCGATCGCCAGACGCTTTCGTAGTTAATCTCTGATTTATAAGGCTGTGCGTAAGGTTTGTACCTCTAGTGGAGGTACTTTTTATTCTGCCATGAATATTTCTACTCAGGAAGGTTTGACCATGACCTAATAATTACTTTTCCTCTGAGAGTTGACAATATTAGAAAGTTACAAAGGATTGGATTTTTTTCCGATTCACTGGGAGCTGGGGGTAAAAACAATAGTCTCATTCATGGAATTCAATTTATTGGTGGACTCTTCATTTGAATTAACTATATAGCTAGATAATATTAAAGGGGACCCAAGCCCTACCATCATCTTTGGCTTGAATGACAGATATCTTTGTGGAGAACAACTCCTCTAAACAGGTTAATTGACAAATAACTGTTGGTTTATAAGCCAAAATGCTCATCTTTCTTTTTCCAATGAGATATACAGTAGCTATTCCTCGAATTTCCCAAAATCGTCCTCCTTGACATTAAATGTTTAGTTTATGTATATTTGGAAAGCTCTGAGTTGTTATTTAATACCTGTGCACCCTTTTAACGCTTTGTTCTTGTAGGACACAGCCGGACAGGAGAGGTTCCACGCTTTAGGTCCAATTTACTACCGAGACAGTAACGGGGCAATATTAGTCTATGATATCACAGATGAGGACTCATTCAGTAAGGTAAGAGGAACAGGAATATTGGATGGTTTTGGAGAGAACAACATTTATCTCCTTGATGATACCATGGCAGTTACTTTACTCCTCTATTACCCGCCTCCACTTAAAACATGTACTTCCACATCTGCATATCTGTAACATTTAACACAAGAGTTTTTTTTATTACTTGTGGAATGTAAAAGGAATCTGCTATTTTGATCTTGTGTGTATGTGTGACACCTTGTGTGTATGTGTGACACCTTGTGTGTATGTGTGACACCTTGTGTGTATGTGTGACACCTTGTGTTTATGTATGACACCTTGTGTGTATATGTGTGACACCTTGTGTGTACAGTATGTGTGACACCTAATGTGTATGTGTGACACCTTGTGTGTATGTGTGACGCTTTGTGTGTATGTGTGACACCTTTCCTTGTAAACTATCTAACTCAGTAAGAAAAACTTGGATTTACTTCATACTTGGGACATGGATTCACTTAATTGAATTCAAGAACCCTAGTGCTTTCTACAGAGGTCAAAGGTCGTTTGAGGTCCACAGAGGTCAAAGTCTGAATACCTTGTAAACTCTAACCTCAAAAGTCCAGCTTGGATTATCTTGGTACTTGGTACAGTATCTGGATCCACCTGATTTGAGTACAGAATCCTTATTGTTTTTAGTGGAGTTTAATAGCCATTTGGAGTCAAAGAAGACACAGTCTGAAAACATTTTAAACATGATAACTCCAAAAGTAGAACTTTGATTTACCTCACCCAATACATGTGGAACCACCTACTGTAATTGAGTACAAAACTTGAGTGTTTTCTGTGGAGGTCAAAGGTCATTTGTTGGATGTCAACAGAGGTCAAAGTCTGAAAAATTTGTAAACAAGATAACTCAAAAGTTAAAGTTGGATGATGTCACACGTGTTACGTGGATCCACCTATTACTTATAAAAGAGCCTGTCTATGCATAATTTACAGTACATGTTCTCACACAATATTATAACGTGGGCAAGGAATCACTAAGCCTTGTGGATTTCTGAGGGAAGACTCCCATTCTGAGGGAAGACTCCCAGATCCCCTTACATGGGATTCGCCTTCAACGACCCAAGGGCCACATCCCCAGCCCCTGCCTAGATCAGTCAGGGGAACTTTTGGGCTTGCTGCATTTCCCACCCACCCCACCTCCCCCTCAACTACACATTGAAAAGCTGTGCACATCTCTGACTTGGGTACGTAGTATACCTTGAAATATTGAGATCAGAAGAAGATACTGTGGCAATCCTTCTACCTATACAATAGATATGCACACTTAATAATAAACACACACAAACAGATCCTTCGATCTATTTAATGTGCACTGAGCAACGTACTCCAAATCAACTGCCCTTCGACCTAACTCATTAAGATGTTACAGTAAACATAAACACTGTATGTACAGTAGGAATATTGGCACCTGGCAAAACAGTAGTTCTGTTTGGCTACACCTCACGTAAGCCTAATTTATTATTAGTTATACTACAAAGCTTACATAAGATTTTGAAGTTTCAATTCCATTATATGGTATTTATTTTAATCATTACCTGTACAGTTACTTCTAACTTGCAGAATAATTGTACCTTTCAGCACAGACCACATTATTCTTACAGAAATTCTGTAAGAATAATGTGGTTCGTGCTGAAAGGGTCAAACGCAAGTCAGTGTTCTGTGGTTTGCCGAGTAGTATCTTAAGAATGTTATCAGTTACCTGTGTACTTGAAGGAAGATGAGGACTTGATGAGAATTGGTGGGGGGGGGGGGGAAGGAGGGGAGGCGGAGATGGGATTGGGGAGAGCAATAGAAGTTGTATCTCAGCCAAAGCCTGGGAATGATGGTTTGAATAATAATATCGTCTCCTCGTGGAGAGCGTTTGTTAGACATCTTCAGTCTGGCGTAGGTGTGGCAGATACGTTTTGCAATCATTACTAAGGTATTGAACACAAATGAAAAGAAGAAACAGAAACAGATAGAGAGATTTTATATGACAGACTGGATGTTTGGGGAATTTAATATACATGTAAATTAATTCAGCTCGGTGTCTGTTGGAGTTGCTGTTCAGCTCCAATTTCCCCCTCCCCCCCTATATTTTGTTGCTTTAAGATGATGATTAAAATTATGTTCTATACTATATGTTTCTGTGGCCCCTACCACCACCCTTTCCCCCCGTCCCCTTCACTCCAAACTTCCTTCCATTGTTTTTACTTTTGAAAAGATTCTCTTTGAATGGCTCACTTTGAATTGCCCCCTCCCCCCCATCATGATTGGCATCTACTTGCAGTAATTATTGTTGTTGTACTTTTGTTTTATTGTCATCAATTTATACTCTCTGATTGTTTTTTGCAAACAGGTTAAAAACTGGGTGAAGGAACTCAAGAAAATGCTAGGCAATGAAATAAATTTATGTATAGCAGGTAAATGTTCTTTTTGATTTCTGTTTTTGCATTATTATTCAAAGAAAAAACCGCATCTGTCAAGTCAAGCAACGTTCTTTATCAAGTTTTAAGCATACTGGGTTTGGGAAAGAAGTAGTTCACGTAGAGTCTCATGTTCTGTCAATCACCTCAAAATTCATAGCAAGGGACCAAAGGACGGCTAAATTTCATGGTACAGGAATAAATGAGTCAGTAGTGGAATTTCTTTACTTTTAATAACCGGTCAGTGAAAGAGATGAAAATCATATTTTTCCAATAAGATGACCACTTTTTGGGTTCATGCTGGGGATAACTTAGAGGGAAAAGTGATTCACAGATTCAATGTTCAAGATTTGTCAGGATAAAAATGATGAACGTTTCTATGGTGTTTACTCCCTCTTTGGAAAAGGTAGTATGTGGAAGATTCCAAAATGCACAAGTCAATACGGCTGAAATTTGTGGTCGCCCAGAGGATCTCATGATATTATCCAGTATCGCAAAAATTCTATGAAAAATGGTCCAATTTACTATACATGTCCAAAAGACGTGGCAGTATTTTTTGTTACACAGGAAGTATTTTATAAGATACAAAATTCAAAGCCTTCAAAACTTGCTACCAGAAAATTATTAGCTGCTAGATAAAGAGAAACTGTCTATTTTGTTAGAAGTATGAAAAGTATACTCTTTTGTTTTCATTTTGTGGAAATATTAGGAAGACCGAACAGAAGATGGATGATACATTTTTGTATTTTTGTTTCCTTTTCAGGTAACAAAATTGACTTAGAGAAACAGAGAAACGTCACTGTGGCTGATGCAGAAGAGTAAGTTGGCAACATATATACAGGGACGTAGCTAAGGCCTGCTGATTGGGGGGGGGGCGGTGTAGTGGCTGAAATTCCAACTGGATGGGTTTTGAAGCCAGAAAATTCCGACTGCTGCTTTGTACCCACCCCCCCATATATACCATAGAGACAATATAAATACTGAACTTACTTGAAGCTAGCGAACAGGGTCAACCCACCCAATAGCAAAATTAGTACAAAAATAAACCCACAATTTTTTATTAGGGTATTCAAAATCATACGAAGTTTTGTATGGTACATCGCGAGATACAATTTCTCAAAGTGGCAAGTAAAACGTGGTAAATATGACTTATTAAAGGTCAATTTTGACTGATTTTTTATTTTTTTTTTAGGTCATTCACAATCACAGGAATATATGAATAGGCCTAGGTAAATTAGAGTGGGACAGTCGGAAATTCCGACTGTCGCACTCCAATTTTCCAACTATCGTCAGTTTTACCAAGATTGGGGGTGGGTGAGACACCCCCCACACCCCCCTCTAGCGACGTCCCTGTATATATGTATCTGATGTCTGGATGACTTTGGTGTGGGGTTGGATCTGTATGTAGGAGGAATATTCATGAAAAGAACATATGTCTGTTTTGTAGTGATCCAAAAACCTTAAAAAGAAAAAGGAGAGAGTTTTAGTAAATTGAAAAGAATCAGGAAAGAGAGAAAACAAAAAGGAGAAAGGAGAAAAAAAAGCAATTCTTAAAAAAAATCAGTTTGAATGAAGTATGGACCCTAGTGGGTGTTAACAATATATCAGTCACAAGTTTGCCTATTGAATGCATCGTTTGCTCTACAAGGTTTTTAGAGATATCACCTACGTTATGCAGTAGTGACGTGTCTTAAATTACTTGAAGAATATATGTGATTCCTGAAAGGCCTTACAGTATGTTCAATTGCTTTGGTGAGAAGGAAAGTTGATTAATGGAGGATGTATTTTTTTCATTTCTCACCAGATATGCTCAATCTGTTGGTGCTAAGCACTATCACACATCAGCTAAACTGAACAAGGGAATTGAGGAAATGTTCTTGGAACTAAGCAAAGGTAAGGGATAGTCTTTAATTCAGTCTTCAGTTAAGGGATAGTCTTCAGTTCAGGGATAGTCTTCAGTTATGGGATACTCTTTAATTCAGTCTCAGTTAAGGGATAGTTTTCTGTTAAGGGATAGTCTTCAGTTCAGTCTCAGTTAAGGGATAGTCTTCAGTTATTAAGCAAAGTCCTTGAACACTATTCACTTTTCTATTAAAATCAGATTGCTAGTGCATTGCAGGTGCCTTTGTCTACACTTCTCCCTTCCTTAGCTCCCTCTTTCCCTACATCTAACCTTCCCTCCTCCTTCCCTTTCCTCTCTATTACATTCCCTTTCCTCCCTCTTCATATTCTTAGAGATAGGGGAACATGTTTGAAACAAAAGAACAACTCGTAGTGTCTTTGTCTACACTTCCTTGTTAATACAGAATGAAAATTACATATGATGCCATTAATATTCACCACAACCAATGTAAGCAGAGAGGGTGCAAAGGTTGTTTGCTCTGTGACAGACTTGGAAGTTTTATATATTTTCCATCAAAAATTGAGTGTTTAAGGTTGATAAGTGGTCTTCAGTCATTTGCAAAGCAGAAGTTTGTCTTGACTTTTGGCACATTTTCAGTACCACTTGATGCTCAAATTCTATAACACATTACAAGGTTTCTTATCAAATAACGGAATAAACAGACCAAAATTTTGAAACTTTCCTGTGACGTTGTTTGTCATATGGTAGGTATAAACATGTTTTTGCATGTGATAAATAGTGATGAGAAACTTTTCTGGACAAGCGAAACTTTTAATCTAGAACTTTTTTTAAAATTTTTTTAAGAACAAACCTTCAATAACTTACTAACCAACATTCATTTTGTGAAACAATGTTTAGAAATGTTCCTTACTTTGATATTCCCAATCAAACCCAGATGAGTACTTGGTTAGATTAGCAGAGTGACTGCAAACAGAGTAGGGTGAGGGTAAGGGAGGAAATGGGATTAGGTGGTGGGGGGGGGGGATTGGTGGTTGTGGTGGGTACGTGGTAGAGTCTGAAAACCTGGCCAGCACTCTGCCATTTGCTACCTTTGCTTTGGAATATTGCAAGTCCTGCCCAGTTCACTATTTCCTTGTTTATTTTATAATGGTTTAAGTTTTTCAACCAAAAAAAACGTCATGTTCATTGCTTGTCCCGAATCCTATATGCAAATGAGGTTGTACATAGGTAGATCTGCTATGACTGTCTTTCTCGATCAGCTAATTGTATTCCGCCATCAACAGATCAAATTTTAAATTCATTTGAGATAGTAAACTCTTCCGACATCATTTGCAGTCAAAATAATGAAATATCGCTTTTTGGCCGAAAATGATTACTCTTGCACACTATCCCATCTTCTTCATCGTTACCGGGGGAACATCTCCATCATATTCTCTTTCTTTCTCTTTCTCTTACCAGATATGCTCGAATCGAGCTCCTCTGATCTCTTGGGTGGCGGATCCAGCAGTGGCAGCAACGCTCGAAAGTCTAAGACCGTGACCATCGTAGACGATGAAGCAGCCAATGAGAGCTCAGGAGGGGGCGGGTGTTGCTAAGGCGTAACAGGAACACATCATCGGCTTGGAGTCTGATTCCAATTCTTCTGTCGTACGAGAAGGAAAATTGGATTGAATCGGGGGGAAACCATCGATGTATTTGTTTCCCCGGAGCAGAAACGATGCTTGCTATGAGTCTTTCTGTCCGTAGTAAAAAAAAAATTAAAAAAAAATTTGTAGGAAAGATGAGGAGGTATAAACAGTCTCAGGTTTCATCTACCTGTCTGGTTCTTTTGATTGAAATTTGAGAAATAATTATTGATAATTAATTAATCATCCATGCGATTGTTTGAGGATTGCTAAAGTCGATGCATGAGCCTTTGGAACCCATCTCTGATGTGGTGAGGGGGAGGTGGAGGGGACAGGAAATTTGTCTCTCAAGATTATGAAAGGTTTACTGTAGGTTACCGATACTTTTGACTCACAGTTAGTACAATATCAGACGTCTGTAATTTGAAAGTCTATGGGTTGTAGGTGTAAATACTGAGCAGTTTCATCTAGTGGATGTAATGAATTTATAAAGCTGACCGTGATCCATTGATTAAGCTTAAGTGAAGGTCGGACTGATTTCTAAGGATACTCCAGTCGTCTGAGAAATGTTAGATCGTAGATGTTGTCAACAAGACAACCTAGTCTTGTTTACATAGAGTAAAGGCTCTTAGTGTTGGCTTGTGTTGCACCTCGTTAATCTTAACTACCTGCTACCGTAGACAATGAGCGAACGGATGGTTCTGGGGTCTCAAAATAAGCAGTGGCTTCTGTGCCATGGACAAAACTAGCACTAGCCGAGACTCAGAGCGAGTCGCCACCTTCACCACGTCAAACCCTCGGATCCTTAATTGTCCAGGACCAGCTGTATACCAGTACCGAGCCAGTTAGCTTGTAGGCCAATAAGCCTGCGATGCTAGGTTGTCCAATAGAAAACAAGAAAACATTCTTTTAAATCAGTCCCATGAGGTCTGTCGATTTTGCTCACTGTACAGTTTTTTTTTCTCCCTTTTCTAGGGTATTGTCATGATATCTTCAAGTGCATGTAAAAACTTTCATTAAAGTTGATGTATGATTCTTAATTCATAGCTAATTTTTTTGATTATTAAGTGTTTAGCTTCAGTATTGTATTTTTCCTAGATTCTAAATATTCAAGAGAGAAAGATTGACGAGAAAATGATTTTGGCCCGTTATATGAGATACCTGCGATAATTTATTGCTTTTTTTCCCAGATATTCAAGCATCTTATTATTATTCTTATTTTAATTGACTTTGGTATTTTCTAATTATAACATAGATTTTTATTTTGAAAAAAATAGGACAAAGATTTTTTTTCAGTTCCCATTAAGTCCTTTTGTTTTAGACTTTTATCGATTGATGGAATGTGTGTTTGGAAATATCGCATTGAATTATTTTTTTCTTCAACTTTAATCAAAAACAAAGATTGAATTCTACTTATGAGGAAAAGTTTGAACGACAGAAAATTGACAACATTTTATGATGATCGTAATGATATTGCAATAGTTTGAAATTTTGCCTGGTTATCTGGATTTAGCCTACAGAATCGCTGGAGTTGTGATCAACCAGTGTCATGGTAACCACTTCTATGGCAACCACAAGCAAGGAATTCCTGTGCTGTCAACCACAAATCTGCTCAAAAGCAACCTTTTTTGGGCTACTATGCCATATTGAAGTCCCTTAACATTGCAGTTAACTAGCATAAGCAGTCATTGTTTATAATTGTTTTAGCGTACCGTCAAGATTTGGGACAATAATTTTGTTGTTTTCTGATCATTGATTCTACCACATTTTGTTGTTGTTATTATAATGAAATGATAAAAATAGTATTTTATATGATTTCTTTGGGCAGAATTCATCAAATTTGGATTTTTTTTCTTCTCATAAACTTGGGTCGTCTATTGTACAATATAAAAATTGCTTTCTTCAATTTTTGTCATATTTTGGTTTAACATGGCTTTATTGTTAGTTAAATATGCGACTTGTCTAATCCTTGGAGTGTCCATGACTGGTCCACAAATTTGTATCATTAAAAAAAGTTGGATAAAAGTTTATGAAAGTAGATATGGTCTATGGTATTTATTTTTTCAACTTATGTTGGGGATGGTTTGATGGAGGGATGTTGGTTAAGAAAATGATGCACTTATAGTCAATAGTTGGGCTTATATTTTGTTGTTAAACAGCTGTCCATACTTTTAATACTTGAAGGTGATTTACAGGTGAATTTGGCAATTGTGTGAACAAAAACTTTGCTGTCATTCATGAAGGACTTGCTTTATTCTTCATTCTTATGGGTGATATATTTGATAACATCTAGGCCCCTATCTAATATGGGTTTTTATTTAAACTAACAAATTGTGAAGTCAAACTCTAATTTGTCTTGTTGATTTTCTTTTGTTTTAAAAAGTTGACATGAAACAAGGAGCACTGTCTCCAAATCAAGTGTGTCCGGTTCCTTCTAGTAACTTAGAAAGGACGTATTCGTCACGGATGAACGAGTGTCATCTTTCAGTTTTTACATCTTTCACTTTTTTTCATTTTACGAATGCACCAAATTTTTGAAGGACGATTTCTTTTGTTTTAAAAATCTTAACTCTGAACTAATATGCTGTTTCAATCGGAAGGGAAACGGTACTATTAGGTTTATATCAGTAGGTAAGCTCAATACGATAAAAGATGGACGTTGATTCAAAGTAGCTATCATAGGGTAACTGGGAAGCGCAAAATCTTGGACTAGGATTCATAACCCTGTTAGCATTAGCTGTGTAGTTTGGACATTTCAAGGATGGCAGTTGTTTTTTGTTTCAAATTCCCCGTTTTTGGCCCAACTTTTTGTTATGCAAATATTGCTGGAAGGTTTACAGAAAGAACCATTGCAGTAGTTCTTCAACATTGCAGGTTACTCCTTGACACCAAGGAAATCGTCTGATTATGGAACCTACCATTTCTGGCATTTTTACTTTGATGTTTTTCATGTTTGGTCGTATGGTGGGATCTCCAAATTTCACATGCCAAAATCTTAATCCCCCCGAACAAACTTAAGTAGGCCTACATTTAGGCTGGAGTTGTGCATATGTTTGTATAATACATGAGTTTTATTTGAATTTGGAAAGGTTAGTAAAATTCGACAGGCCTGCAATATTACCATACTTAAGTTTTTGACCAATACTGATGATGTTTGGGACGTAGAATTTAAAATTGCTTGACGTAGGGCCTCAGCATTACTGCGTTTGATTCGTGTTCAAGGTAAAGAATACCATCAGTTTCATTTTGTAAAATGCTCGCTGTCTGCTTATTTACTAGCCCGCTTGTTTGGAATAATAGATCCCTCACGTGTGTATGTATGACTGTGGTAAGATTATATTCAAAATGATTATTTGAAAAGAGGAAAAAAAATTTTACCACTTCATTTGCACTGTGTCGTGTTACTTCTTTACTTTCACCGTTTTTTAATTCTTTTGTTATTACCTCTATAACAACATTACAAAAGATCTGTTTATTGTATGTTATTGTGCCGGGTTCATAACTTTAAAGACATCCTCGATAAAATAGACTTGAATCCAATCCCTTAAAATGTTCAGTCATGTGTGTTGTGCATACGTACTGTAGAGCGGTAGTGGGCGTATTTCAAAACCTAGAAAACCCAAGCCGAAGACGACACCGACTTTAGCAACGCAGCATTACTTTTCAACTTGTCTTACGAAAATAACTTCTTTTGTTTTCTTTGTTCGGGCTTAATTTGGCTTTTTTTCCTTGGTTTTCCAACCCGTTGTTGTTAAACGTTCGGTCATTTTTTTTTATTTTATTGAAAATATGTTTCCGTTATTAAAGTTGTGAGTAATGGATCCAAAGTCTGTTAATTTTGCCAACCACTCGTCACGATCACGTCTACAGTGATCATCTGACTAAAACAACCAGTGACGTCATTTCTAAATTTTACGTTTACTGTACCGTACCTACTTTGTCAACATAACTTAGAGTAATGTAAAGTGCAAATGTAAAGTGTAAAGTGCAAAATACATTATATACATAAACATCGTGCATTTGTGGCTAAATGTCCAACATTATAAGATATGTAAGAAAGATCTGATACAGTCAGTTGCATGTTGAAAGAATGGATTCTGTGGAAAAGCTGGTAAGCTAAATAACTACAACCTTAGATAAAGCTAGACTAGGAATCTTAGGATGGGTCCTAGCGTATACGGTCCTAGGCCTAGCCTAGGTCTACAGATGGTGAGCCTATACAATATGTAAGCAAGTAATAACTAGTAACTATTATAGCCTACTAGTACTAGTAGTATGTAGGCCTAGGCCTATATCATTAATAACCTACGTGGTCAAACTCAGCAACAAAGCGAGATGTTATGTGAATCATGAAATAACGTTACACATCTCAAAACTTGGGCTACTATTGATGCCTACAGTAATTATGATGAAAAAAAGCAGTAAATGTAAGGTGACCATATTATTTCCAGTAGAGAGAGTGAGACTTGTAAGTTGTAGCCTAGGCCTACATTATATCTGCTAAATGTTTTAGATTTTTTTCCAAACATTTTTGTCAAATGGTATGGGGCTTTTTCCTCTTTTTTACATTTGTCATTACAATTTACTTAATCTAGAGGGCTTCTTGTAGGGATTTCATTAAGTTTACTCTCTCCTTATTTGGTCAAGTTGTGGCAGATTAGAAACGGTGCTCAAGGAAGCCGTGTCACTGATGCAGATCAGTTAAGGTGACTACATGTGGGTACTACAGCAGGGCTCATTTTAAGAAGGTTGTCCTTCAGGCAAACTTGTCTTCATATTTGGTGGTCTGAAGGATTTTGTTGGTTGTCCAAATGAAATCACTTGGATTTTTAAAATGGCACGCCTTGCGCATAAGTAATACTAAAATGTATCGATTTAGTTTTGTAGGTGAGAACCGTAACGTTAGGCTATGCAGGCCTTAGTCAATCGTCCTGAGGCTTAAGCCTGCTCTTAGTGACTAGTCATATGGAGAGTGTAGAGTTAGGGACATTTTATGTGGTGTTTGACACTGTTCATGACTAATCATGTTGGGTAGCGGGAATTCTCTGGTAGTGAAAAATTATTTCTATAATCGTTTCCGATCATTTCCAGAGGGTAGGCCCAGGGTATAAAGCACGTACATTGCAGCAACATAAATGAGCATGCGGTATGCCCACATGCACAGTATACTAGTATAGTACTGCATACACGTTGTACTCCAGCTATCTTGTCATACATGTGTGCGGCTGTGAGGTAGAATGCAAGTGTGGTCACATCCACCAGGGTCTGTACTCTGTAGTGTACAATGTATACGGTACTGTACGTAGCCATTAGTGCATATGTACAGTATGCATGTTCAGCTAAAGTGTAGGATTTCCCTCATTACTGAACGAACCAAAATTCTTTTTATTTTGTATGTTGTTTCAAACATGAATGGAGGGCGATACCAACAAGCTACTATAAGTTTTGGGAGACAGATTTTTATTTCAAAGAATATGTATTTTTGAAGTTTTGTTCGAAGTGTTGAACACTTAGGGCAAATAGCTAGTCATCCAACGGACGACCTATGCAGGGTTTTTATGTTGTTCTAAGCCCTGTACAGTATGTGATACAGGGCTCAAAATAGACGGGGGCGAAGGGCGATTCGCCCTACGAAGTTGAAAAATCGCCCCAGAAAAGAAATCATGAGGGCGAAAAAAAATGCAAATACCGCTAAAATCGCCCTCCACATGTACTGCTCATGTACTGTACAGTCAACGGGCGCCGCACATTTAGAAAGATACAATAATGTGAAATAAATCACTGAAAAAACTCTGACTGCCAATCCTTTTGTTATAATATAACAGCTTGGTTTCTACGTTCGCTCAGACACCACCTAGCTAGCTAAAAATATATCGGTTCGTCGCGTGATCATTTTCGCACACCCGTGTACTTTTTTCTGCCAGCTAGGTGGGTATCCGGGTACCCGGAAAAAATTTGTTTTACTTCGTGTATCACGATTTTCAAGAAATTACATATTGGATTCTATAATAAATGAATTATCTTCTCTACTGACAATGTTTTCATGTTCAAATACGCAGGTGTAAGATAAGGTATAATACCTTACTCAATAATTTCTATTTGCTTTTGTTTCTTTCATTAACTTCATATAATTAACATTACTACTAACATCGCACTGCTGCCGCTGCTTATGCTTGCTCTCCACGTCTATTGGATCAGACCATATAAATATTTAGCTCTTAAATTTAGCTCTTAAACAGTTGTTACTACTACTATCTATTATGCAGGCCCAGGGTTCGCATTAGCCGCACGATTCGCGCAATTTGATCGCATTTGGAATAAACGATTAGTAAAAAGCCACTAGCGATTATTATTTTTTAGTTATCCCGTATAATCCATAAACATCTCGTGAAATTCCTTGTCAGCCTTTCCTTCTATGAAATAAACCAATGAATAAATAATATCTTCCACATGGTAGCCTAACACCACACTCAGTCAATGGGAAATCTAGCTAAGCCTAACCATCTGTTTAGTAGCTGAAATTGTGACGCAGTTATAAGATATCCATGGAATACTTTCGTTATTGCTGTTATTTTCGACCACATGTTAGCCTAACACCACACTAAGTCAATGGGAAATCTGCCTAACCATCGGTTTGCATTTTTTTTTTAAATCACACTTTGCGTAGGATTTGGGTAATAGATTAGGAACCGGGGAGTGTCGGGTCAGGCGGGTACCTTCGTTATTGCTGTTATCTTCGACCACATGGTAGCCTAACACCACACTAAGTCAATGGGAAATCTGCCTAACCGTCGGTTTGCCAAAAACACAAAAATGAAAAAAATCACACTTTGCGTAGGATTCGGGTAACCCGTGCAAACACTAAATTTTACCGATAAAATGTTGTAAAATTTAATCAATTTGTAGCTACAATTTATACAGGAGAAACAGCCCTCGCAACACCAAAAAGAGCCCCCGTCATTAGTAAAACAGCCTTCGTAAAAAATCTGCTTGTGCTGAAAAGAGCCCTCGTCACCAAAAAAAATTATTTGGGGCCCTGATGTGATAAATGCATTATATATAGTACCTATACCCTTTTACTACAGTTTTGATAATGTGGATCTTGCATTTGTTTGATAGAGAGTCCTTTTCATGTGAATAAATGCAATATTTTGAAACATTTTCGGAGGGAACCTTTGGAGCACTTTGGTGGTAGACACAAATCTAATAGTTTTCATACCCTTAGCCGAAATATTCATGCAATTAAATTTGACTATAAGTTGAAGGAATTTCACAGTACACTTGAGCTAGGGTTTGTGCATATAAAATGAAGTTACTACGATTTTAGGCTTTCCAGATTGTTTCCAGTATTTGAGTCTTTGCAAATTGTTTAGAAAATAAAAAAGGGTTCATGTGTCTTACTGACAGTATAAGCCTATTAAAAACACTGCAGGTTTTAGTAACAAAGATCTCTATCTTACTGTACATATATATATAAAAGGCATTTATATAGCGCCATAAGTAAAACGATATTCTATTACGCTTTACAAGGAAAAAATAAAACATACAAATGAACAAAAACAGCAACAAGACAGAAAAAGGAAAAGAGAGGATTACTTACAAGCCTTATTAAAGAGAACTGTCTTCAGAGCTTTTTTGAAAGAGAGAAATGTGGATTGATTAGCAACCGAAGACGGCAAGTCGTTCCACAGCCTGGCCCCAGTTACAGAAAAACAACGGTTGCCAAACTGTTTTGTGCGGGTGGCGGGAACGTTTAAAGTAGTAGCAGATGTACATTGGTATAGGTGGCTAGCCATTATCTGGCACTAGAATTCTACAGGATGTATGAAAAGAAGTTCTGTTTCACTTGAACTAAGTATGTTATTCGCCCAAATTTTTTAACCAAGTCGTGAAATGTAATCATGACAAAAAATACTGACTTTTTTGAAAATTTAAGGTAGTCTCTGACTTTTTAAAATTTCATATCTTTCTTTGTTAAGTTTTTTCCATAAAACTGTAGCGATTCCATCAATTTTTTGTTGCAGAATGTGTTTGAAGTTTCTGGAGTTTTTATCCATACAGCAAAAGCAGAAAGTGAGGATGTGTTGCTAGCAGGGAAGGTACAGCTGGTTTTACAGGTAAAGTTAAAATATAATTAATGCATATAAATAATTAATTCATATAGTAATTCATACTAATAAGTACTGTATGTATCCCTTGTGTTTGGAGGAAGAATGGAAATGGTTGTTGGGAAGGGAAACTTGCCTGCCTGTCTGTCTGTTTGTTTTGTTTTGTTTTGTTTGAGTTGATTGAAAGTTATTATAATATAAAAGAAGAAAGTGCAAGTTACATGTCGGCTGAATAGTACTTGCAAAAAGAGAGACCATGTGATGGGCCTGGTACCGATGTAGATCCTGGTCCCGATGTAGATCCCGGTTAAATCACTTTTTGGGACATATTTGATGGATAGGATTCAATATCCTCAGCATGCTTTAGTAAAAAATTACGATTAAAGAAAAGTTCAGAGAGAGGGTTAAAATTTGTACCATGGATTCATGGATTGTAGATGATACCATGGAAATGATGCTATATATAGCATGTATTTTGCTGGTATAAGGCAACATGGTTGTATGTCGTGTGGTATGCGGTTCTATCCGTGCTACAACATGACCCATTTCAGAACAGTGTATGTTTTAGTATACTGACACGTCAAAATCTAATTCTTGCTTTTCCTGAATTTTTAATGAACAATCTTGCCCACAGGTGTGCATGTCTGGTCCTACTGTACATATAGAACTAAGAGAATTGATTTTTGGATGGAACACAGAATAGATTGCAATGGATTTTATACTGTACCATGTACAAGAGGGTTTGCAAATAGTCTGTTATTCTCCAATTTTCTGAAGACAAAAAAGAAGAAGAAAGAGATATAAATTTCCGTTAAGAAAACTGGTATTATGAACTTCCACTGTATGTCAATCAGTCAAGGATGCCTCTATCAAATTCAGCTTAAATAGGTTTTATCCTTTGTCAGTGAACAACAAACCAGCATTTTCATTTCATGGGCAAAGTCAACCTATAAACAACTCTCGTCTTGTCTTGTTTTTATAAGATTACCAATTTAATTGCCAGTAACTCATGTTTGGTTATTTCCTTTTCAACCAGGGAAAAGATTGCTATGTGTTTTGGAATCCTCTTCACCATGGAAATGCTGTAGAGCAGCCTGACCCCGATTGGACGGTGGTCAATACGAGATCAGACCAGGCAACCAGTGGGAACGCAGGTAATTAGTAAAATCAGCTGGTGAAAACAATTGAAGCTGCATTATAACAAAGACAATAATATGAAACCACCAAGGTTCAATGCATTTATGAAAACCAAACCCCTCTAGCAGCCGAACCCTCAAATTTACACTCAATTTACATTTACAATTTACATTTACACTAAATTTACATTTACCCTCAATTTACATTTACCCCCTATTTACACAAATTTACACAATTTTGAACACTGTGAATGATCTTGGTTTACTTTGAATATATAAAGTTCACACATTAAAGTCTACCAAGATAAGTGTCATAGGTTTTTCAGCCTGATCAAAGTCAATTTAGTTCACACATTAAAAGATGTTTGCAAATAATTTTTCCATGTTTTCGTATTAATTAAGGTCAGACTGCCAACTTAGGTAATACTGTTAGATTTAGGTGATATGGTTAACTTCAATTTGGATTTGAAGATGCAAGCTTTGAATTTATGAATATATCTTTTCAGTAAATACTTGAAGGGTGGCAATGCCATGACTTTGTAATCAATTTTTTTTTAACAGAAGAAGAAGGAAGCGCAAACCAAGCTGGGCAAAGCAGAAGTAAAAACTCTCTCTCAATCGACTTGGCTGCGGTCCGTAGCATAAGAATGTCGACTCCAAATTTAGGGTGGGCCTACTTGGTATTCAGAATGACGGACGACGAAGATATGCCTCCGCTTCACTTTCACGAGGGGGGAAGTCGGGAGCTGATCTCCATGATCCGGAAATATGTAACAGTATCCAGGTACCTTGAATCGTCAATGTAAAAAGTCTTGTGGGTATTCTGGTAACGGGTTACCTAAAAGTGGGTTCGGGCACTGTGTCCGTTAAAATGCTTACCAAAGTCAAAGGAGGATCGGAAATGCTGGTTAAAACACCTTAACGAGCAAGGAAGCATATTATTGTCCCATCGTACATTGTTTGGACTCTTGATGGAATGATAATAAAAAAATTAAAAAAAAAAAAATGATTGTCCCAAAAGTGGGTTTTATTCTCGAAACTGATGCTTCTCTCATAGGTTGGGGTGCAACATGGGTGTTGAATGAAGAGGTTCAAATTTGAGCAAGTCTGAACAATGATATTGTGCATGTTAGCAGAGAGTGGCACCAACATCATCTCTGGGAAAACCAGATTTCCACTGCAGGGTGCAGACAACCCAAGGGTGCATAGTTTACATGTAAAATTGGTGGCAGTGAGGATGGTTTTGGCAAACTGGAGTGGGAGAGGAGTGAATGGCATTATTTTTAAGTGTTTCTCTGGGGAACAACTTTCCTTGTTTTGGTGTAATGTTTTTGTTTTAGTGTTTTATAATAACATACCACTGAAAAGTTAATTTTCAGTACACATGCTTTTAGAAAACTTTAGGACAGCTTGTATGTCATTCTATATTGAGGCTGTTGAGCTAACCTAAAATGACCCTGTTCTGATTCTCGTAGTTTTGTGTTTACTTTGGATTGTTCTCTGTATTGCTCACCAAGATGATTCAAGAATTGTTCTTTCTCTGACCGTGGAGTATGTTAGGAAGCAGAAACTGTACATACATAGAAGACCTCTCATCTCATTCTTTCAGAAAGTCTGGAACTTCCTTCTTGCAAAATGACTAAAATTTGGATTATTTTGATTCTCCAGTCTCCAACATCCCCCCTTTGTTGCTATTCTCCAATCTCCCCTTTTCAAACTCCCAACCTGACCCATTATGCAAGGATGTAGTTCTCAGACTTTCTATACAGAAAAGGCAGAGTGGTCCTCTTATGACTTGACTGCTTCCCCCTACCCTAGTCACATTTGTCAGTCTGAGGTTCACAATCGTCAAAGAGCCTTTCCACCTCGGTAATTAACTGCATGTTAATTAGTCTACACATTAATGATTAATTACATTTCTCGGTCGTCTTCCATTCCATGCAGATCACCCACCGACAGGGATTTACTCAACGTCCATCCTAAGAACACAGATGCTCTTTCTACGTCGTTCTCTGAATTACAGATTCTGTCAGAAACCAGCGGTAACTATGTCTCGGTGAGTAGAACTGTATACCATCATTGTAATGATGCTTTGTGAAATCCTGACAAGATGGCAGGGATACTTCATTCATCAGAACTTTTCATTTATGAACTAAAGATATCCCTCCAGACTAATTTCTCTACACGTGCATTGTTTACGTTAATACGCAGGATTTTAGTTGCTAGCATGGGTCAGTTTGCACCTTGCAAAGGTTGTGAACGTCGTTGTGAATAGAGGCATGGTTAGCCACCGCCCACGAGGTGCTTGGCAACCAGGGAACTATATTGTTATCTGTGCATGACCATATCATCTCTCATTTGACTCAGTTTCTCTTCAAATGCATGACAGGTGGTGCTGGATATCATCCATGGTTTCTCTACTATTTTACAACCTTGGTCGATTTCTAGAATTTTGGGGAAATAATGGAATAAGCTGAAAATTTAAGCCTGGGATCTAGAACCCAACTAACCATGGATTAGGCCTTAGAGGATTATTCCAAACACATAGCACATCTTTAAAAAACCCAGAATAACTCTAAAGACATTGCTAGCATGATAAGCAACACATATTAACGTTCACCCAAAAG